>JABFQM010002629.1:0-14416 GCA_022816865.1 Zelostemma sp. ZL-2020 | reverse complement strand
TTCTTCTTTTCACTGATTTCGTCGGTGTACATGAACAGCAGCAGTTCCTCGAAATCTTCAGGTTCCATATCGTCGATGACTACTTGATTCGTTTGTTGCTCCAACATCCCAGAATACAGCATTTTTTCGAAGACTTCGCTGCGGCACGTCAATATGAATTTGTGTGCATTAAAGATTTTGTTTTTAACTTTGATTGTAACATCAGCTGAGTCCTGGGAATGGAGTTTCCTTGAAATATCTTGCAGTAAAGTTTTTTGTACAGTAACTTCTTCGATTGTTCTGTGTACAACACTAGAAACAGTTACAGTTGTTATAAATGACAAAGTAGTATAACGTTGGAAACACTTTATTTCCGGACTCAGACGTATTTCCAGATGTGCCGAGTGACTCGTGCAGTTATCTGTAGTAGATTCATCCAGTAGCTTTGCTCCATTTGTGTCCTGCACATGTAACTGGAGGCTCACATTATTGAGGCTCTCAACTTTGTTGCGATTCCAATTCATGGTAACCATATAAAACATCTGCCATTTATCATAGGAACATTTTTGCATAACGCGTCCTTCAAATTCACCATAATCTTCACTTAATTTCATTGGACCATGTTTCATGTGTTCTTCCATATTAATCTGGGAAAAATTATCGATTGTCCAGACATGTTTTGTTTGAAAACTTTCAATACTTATATTCGTTTTATATTCTGCAGCCATATCCTTCTCCTAGTGATATCTGAAACAATATAATCTCTATTAAAAGAGATTTATAAACTTTTATGCGCCGGCAGAGTTTTAGAAACGCTATTTTATTTTGACTCAACTGTGATTAGCCAAATAAAGAATTTATTCGAAAGTTAAGTTCCAATATACAGTACATGTACATGTACATATGATTGAATAAAACATAGTAACTTTTTTTAGAATTCAAAAATCTTTGTTTATGACATATTTTGATGTGAGAGGAAAATCCTGTTGCCAAATCTTCAATAAGTGAAACATAAAGTTACATTTTAATTCGAAGTATTGAATTTATTTGAATTTTCAACAGTTTGGATATTTCTTGAAAAGCTGAAAAATATTCGGCCGTGCATCCTTTGAATTCTGTGATACTAATATTATTACCATTCAAAAATTAGTGATTACCATTTGCAGCATAAAAATATATACTTTTTAATAAATGAACAAATTTAAAAAGTTAGTCAATGGGCTCCCAGCACGTGCCAATATATTCCGACATCGTGTCGGGCGACAAACCGCATGCCTACACAGGCCGACATGTGCCGTCATTTTCCAATGACGTGAATTTGGTATTTTTGTATTCCATTTGTATTTTTTCTTTAATCCAACCAACAAAATTTCGAACCTTTTCTTAGTGATTTTTTCAAATTTTCAATATGAACCACCTCATCTTTCAGCCTGCAATGTTTTAATAAAACACATTGTTTTTAAGCAAAGTTCAATTTTTTAGAGGGCGTTTTCACGGAAGCCGCTTTTGTCAACTTTTGCCTTATATGCACATAGGTGCATATAATAGTACTCGTAGGCATTGCTAGAAAATACAGAAAATTTGGAAAATAATCATTATCATCGGAAACAAACGCAGTTTACGAACTATTATTTGTATGTATATATATCATATTTGCAAAACTCACTTTGCTTTCAAAGAGCTGGTTTTGTGCAATAACAAAATTCCATCTCAATAAATTACAAAAAAACTTTCTTGGCTTCAATTAGGTGCGAGCAATTATTAAAAACATTGCTGAAGTTGATAGTAATCAAAACCTGCATTTCACTTAATTTTGATTTTTTTTAAGTTAATATCACATTGATCGAATTAATACAAAATAGACAATAAACTTTGCATACTTGGATGAAAAAAAGTTATTGAGAGTTCAATAAAAATAGAAAAGTAATGAAAATTGTTTTCAAAAATCTTTTATCCATTTATCATACTGCAAGAAAAGCGTTTTTCAACATTCTTTTTTGTATCAAATTCTAGTTTTCATTAGCTTATATTAAAATAACTAAAATATGAAATTTCTCTGCAAACGATACACTTCAAAACTTGTATGAATCGAATTCGCTGTATAATTTTTTAATTTCTATTTCATATTTACAAAAAATACAATAATATTTTTCTCACCAAACTGTTATTACTATCCCAAGCTTTTTTGTCCCGTCTTCAACTCTTATCAACGAAAAGCAGGATTCTTCTGCAATCATTAAGAAAAACGAATATTAATGCTGATATTTTGCACGATTCGCACACGATTGCATTTTTTCACTGCCAAAAAAACGTCGTAAACAAAAATATTGATTTCCAGCGTGTTTTATACTTGTGACGCGATCTGAGAACAAGGACCTCGCGTCCATGACGCTAAGGGTCGTTTTACATGCTATAGTCGGAAAAAATGCGCCTTAGCGTCATGGATGTAAGGTCCCTTTTCTCCGACCGAGTCACACTTCTATTTCAATCTAGATTTATTGTACATTTTTAATTCGAATTTTTATTGTACATTTTCAGAAAACATTATTAATAGAAACAGCATAATTGACTCGGAGAGAATATTGTGCTAATCGAAAAAATATCTGAAATATTTTTCCGAAAGGTTCTACAAATTTGCACGCTTTGGCAGAGATTTTCCGGACTAAAAATGTCGATGCAAATTATTTTGTAATAAACAAATGCATAATAAATATTTACCACTGAAAATCAAGTTGAAACTTTGCAGAAGACTCGTTCTGTGCGTCTGTAAATCCTTCGATCTAAAACAAAACGGCATCGATAGACGCCAAAACCGAAAGCGTGCGTTCGTAAAAACTGCTTCAATTCATTCTGATACGTCACAGTTCATAGTTTCTCTGTCACTCTCACGAAAATGGAAAGAGCTGAATAATTGTTACTGCGCATATAAATGTTACTCGCTCACGCAAATTGCGACAAGTTTGAAAATATTAGAAATCGCAACACTGTTATTACACTTACGCGCAATATTGTTCGTTTTTGAGACGTGTTATAATATTTTAAACTAAAAACGAAAAGATATCGCTCAAAGGATATGTTTAACTCATGAATATTTAATAATTTTCTGATGTTCCAAATGTATTTCAATAAAAACTGCACAACATGAAAAATCTTATTTTTCCACGAGCGCCATGAGAATTGCTAAATAATGGATATACGAATAACCATGTGTTATAAGTGGGTTTTCCGATAAAACGGATGAAATGATATGAAAGTAAAACATTGTTGGAGTGAGTATTCAAATTTGTTGACTACGTATTTCATATTTTCTGTGGCACCTTATCTTTGCGAATTTGCTTCTATCGTATCATCGCATTATTACTGTTTTAACCGTATTTTCAACATTCTATCGAAAATTGCACAGTACTTATCAAGTCTCTCAATAATTCGCTAATTTTTATTCGTTTTTTTGAGTCCAAAATCCGTTTTTCTTAGTAGCTATGGTTAATGAGAAGAGGACGCCCTACGCTTAACGCATGAGCGGGGACTTTTCTGTCCACGTAGCCAGTTTAGTTTTTCAGATACTCCAACACATAATTGGTGACGATCTTTGGTAGCACATATCTTTTGAATTATTTGCCTAATCGACTTATCATTTGAAGAGGCTTTTGCTCGGACTCTTGAAATTTACAATTCATGCCTTGCATTGTAAAAGAATTTTGACAATTCAAAGAAAACTGTTTTTACTTCACCGCGTTAAAGTTAATTTTTGGCGCTTAGCCACAATTTTCAAAAGATTTTCCGCCCTTCAATTAAATTCATAATTTGCAAGACAAACACAATTAACTTTACAGTTCTGTACCTTTAAGAGGGCCGGAGAGAAGAGGTTGATAATGGAACGTTGAAACCACGTGTTTCGATTATTTTTCAAAAAAGGAATTGTTTTAAGGTAAAAAAATTAATATAAGAATATTGCTGTATATTTTGAATTGTTTTACAAAATAAACGAGGTGTCTCGTTGTAACGTTCAGTTAGAAAGGCTTTGAAATAAAGAGTTTTCATGTCCACCTCTCTTACATTCATATTTGAAAAAAACAACAGTTTCAAATTTGGAATGATTGAGAAATGAATTCATTCTATCTTTATAACATAAATAATTGATTTCAAAGTGCGAAATTCATATGCTTTTCCAAATTGCGAAAAAATTGTCAACACTCACGAAAACTTGGGATTTTGAAATCTTGGCAATCATTTATTTTCCAAATTTGTCATAACATATGCTTAAAGACGAATTACAATTTGATGTGGAAATTGAAGATTAAATTATATGAAATGTAAAAATTCGACGGAAATGCATTAAAAACAACAGGAGTCGTTTTAGAATTTACATTAAACCCATCTTGAACTTCAAAAATTCACGATTTTTACAGAACGATTCAATTAAAGAAATCGAGAATTCTGATTTGTTCTTCACAATAAAACGTACTGCTCCTTTTCCGAATACCTTATTGTCAAATATGACCCCTAAATTATACAATATTAATTCGACATTACTGCAGTCTATCAGAGAATAACATTTAAAACGTCAACACGAAGCTTTTTTCAATTAACATGGAGTCTGATAATTTACGATTTTTACAAAGAGCCTCAATTGCAGAACTCGAGAATTCTGATTTGTTTTCGACAATAAAACGTACTGCTCCTTTTTGAAGTATTTCATTGCCAAATAAAACCCCGAAATTAAATATTGCTTCGGCATTGCTGCAATCTATATTGTACGTTAATTGTTTTTCGCAAAATTTCCTCAATTCAGTCAAACCGTACTTTTCAGCTGCTACGCACAGACCTACAGTTGCCTTCTTCTGGTCACTGATTTCGTCGGTGTACATGAACAGCAGCAGTTCCTCGAAATCTTCAGGTTCCATTTCGTCGATGACTACTTGATTCGTTTGTTGCTCCAACATCCCAGAATACAGCATTTTTTCGAAGACTTCGCTGCGGCATGTCAATATGAATTTGTGTGCCTTAAAGATTCTGTTTTTAACTTTGATCGTAACGTCAGCTGAGTCCTGGAAATGGAGTTTCTTCGAAATATCTTTCAGTAAAGTTTTTTGTACAGTAACTTCTTCGATTGTTCTGTGTACAACACAAGAAACAGTTACAGTTGTTATAAATATCAAAGTACCATCATTTTTATGATCGGACACATCCAAGTTACAACTCAGACTCAGAATTATGTCCAGATTCGGCGAGTGACTCGTGCAGTTTGCTGTAACAGGTTCATCCAGTAGCTCTTTTCCTGTTGTGTCCTGCAGATGTAACTGAAGGCTTACATTATTGAGGCTCTCAAGTTTGTTGCAATTCCAATTAATGGTAACCACATACTGCATCTTAGATGTTTTATAGTAATCTTCTATCAGCATAACACATCCTTCAAATTCACCATAATCTTCAGTTAATTTCACTGGACCATGTTTCATGTATTTTTTCATATAAGTCCGGGAAAAATTATTGATTGTCCAGACATATTTTGTTTGAAAACTTTCAAAAATTTCAGTAACACTCATTTGACAATCTGCAGCCATATCTTCCTCCCAGTAATATCTGAAACAATATAATCTCTATTACAAAGATTTGTAAACTTGTTTTCACCGGCAGAGTTTCAAAAACGCCATTTAATTTTGACTCAACTGTGATTAGCTGAATAAACGATTCCTTTTCAAAGTTAAATACGACAATACAGAACATGTACATGTACATATAATTTAATAAAACTTATGGTAGTTTATCATCTTCAGAATTCGAATTTCTTTGTTCCTGATATATTTCGACGTCAGAGAAAAATCCTGTGGCCACATCTTCAATAAGTAAAACATAAAGTTTTATTTCAATTTAAAGTATCAAATTTATTGGAATTTTCATGTTTGGTTTTTTTCTGAAAAGCTAAAAAATATTCAGCCATGCATCCTTCGAATCTGTGATACTATTGCCATTTAAACATTAGTAATTACCATTCGCAACATAAAGATATATAATTGTTAATCAATAAACAGATTCAAAAAGTAAGTCAATGGACTCCCAGCACGCGCCGACATACTTCGATATCGTGTCGGGCAACAAACCGCATGCCCGACATGGGCCGTGATTTTCCAATGTCGGGAATTTTGTATTTATGTATTCCATTAGTATTTTTTTCTAGAATCCAACCTACATAATTTCGAACCGTTTTTTGTGATTGTTTTAAATTTTCAATATGAACTACCTCTTCTTCCAGCCTGCAATTTTTTAATAAAACACATTGTTTTTAAGCAATGTCTAATTTTTTAGAGGGCGTTTTCACGGAAGCCGCTATTGTAAACGATTGCCTTTCATTCATATACGCGTAGTATAATAGTACTCGTAGGCATTGCTAGAAATTACAGAACATTTGGAACATAATCATTGACATCGGAAATTATAAGAAACGAGCAATTATTAGAAACATTGCTAAAGTTGATAGTAATCAAAACCTGAATTTCACTTAAATTTGATTTTGTTTTTAGTTAATATCACATCGATCAAATCAATACAAAATAGACAATAAACTTGGCATACTTGAATGAAAAATAGTTATTAAAAGTTCAATACAATCAAAAATTTTTTAACCTTTTTCATATTGCAAGAAAAGCGTTTTTCAACATTATTTTTTGTATCGAATTCTAGTTTTCATTAGCTTTTATAAAAATAACTGAAATTTGAATTTTCTCTGCAAACGAGGCACTTTAAAACTTGTATAAACCAAATTTGTTGTAAAATTTTTCAATTTCTATTTCAGATTTAATAAAAATCTAATAAATTGTTTCTTACCAAACTGTTATTACTATCCCAAGCTCTTGTGTCCAGTCTTCAATTCTAGTCAACGAAAAGCAGGATTCTTCTGCAATTATCGAGATAAACAAATGTTGATATTTTGCTCGATTCCCACACGACTGCATTGTTTCAGGGTCAAGAAAACATCGTACACAAAACTATAAATTCGTTGATTTCCAGCGTGTTTCATACTTTTATTTCAACCTAGTTTTATTGTACTTTTTGAATTCAAATGTTTATTGTACATTTTTAGAAAACATTATTAATAAGAACAGCATAATTGACTCGGATAGAATAGTGTGCTGATCGAAAAAATGTCCGAAATATTTTTCCGAAAGGTTTTACAAATTTGGACGCTTTGGCAGCGATTTTGCGGACTAAGAAGGTCGATGCAAATTATTTTCTAATAAAAAAATGCATGATAAATATTTACCAATGAAAATCGAGTTGAAACTTTGCGGAAGACTCGTTCTGGGCGTCTGTAAATCCTTCGATCTAACACGAAACGGCATCGATAGACGCCAAAACCGGAAGCGTGCATGTGTTCGTAAAAGCTGCTTCAATTCATTCTGATAAGTCACAGTTCAAAGTTTCTCTGTCAATCTCACAAGAATAGAACGAGCTGAATAATCGTTACTGCGCGTATAAATGTTACTCGCTCACGCAAATTGCGGCAAGTTTGAAAATGTTACAAATTCCAACACTGTTATTTTACTTGCGCGCAATATCATTCGTTTTTGAGAGGTGTTATAATGTTTTTTACTAAAGACGAAAAGATATTGCTGAAAGGATATGTTTAATTAATGAATATTTTATAATTTTATAATTTTCCAAACGTATTTAATAAAAACTGTAGAAAATGAAAAATCTTATTTTTCCACGAGCGCCATAAGAATTGTTAAATAGAGAAATATACGAAGAGTGTTATAAGTGAGTTTTCCGATAAAACGCATGAAATGATATGAAAGTAGAACATTGTCGAAGTGAGTATTCAAATTTGTTGACTATGTATTTCATATTTTCTGTGGCACCCTATCTTTGGGAATTTGCTTCTTTATCTTATCATCTCATTATTACTGTTTTAACCGTATTTTTAACATTCTATCGAAAATTGCACAGTACTCATCAAGTCTCACAATAATTTGCTGATTTTTTTTCGTTTTTATAAGTTTAAAATCCATTGTTCTTCGTAGTTATAGTTGATAAGAAGAGGACGCGTCACGCTCAACGCATGAGCGGGGACTTTTTTGTCCACACAGCCGGTTTAGTTTCTCGGATCCTCCAAAACATAAATGGTAGCGATCTTTGGTAGCTCGTGAATTGTTTACCCAATTGCGCTATCATTTAAAGATGCTTTTGCTTGGACTCTTCAAATTTATAATTTATGCCTTGCATTGTAAAAGACGTTTGATAATTCAAATAAAATTGTTTTTACTTCACCGCGTGAAATTTCATTTGTGGCACTTAGCCAAAATTTTCAAAAGATTTAAAGCTCTTCAATTGATTTCTGAATCCGCAAGACAAACACAATTAACTTTACAGTTCTGTACCTTTGAGAGGGCCGGAGAGGAGAGGTTGATGATGAAACGTTGAAACCGCGCGTTTCAATTATTTTTCAAATAGAAAATTGTTGCATCAAAATAAAAAAAGGAAAATAAAAATATTGTAGTTTATTCTGATTTGTTTTGCAAAATAAAAAAAGTGACCAGTTTTAACAGTTAACAAGGCTTCGAAATAAAGAGTTTTCATGTCCACTTCTCTTACATTCATATTTGAAAAGAAAACAACAAATTTCGAATTTGAAATGATTAAGAAATGAATTCATTCTATCTTCATAATATGGATAATTGATATCAAAGTGCAAAACTTACATGCTTTTCCAAATTTTGAAAAATTATCAACACTTTCAAAAACTTGGGATTTTTAAATCTTGACAATCATTTATTATCCAAATTTGTTATAACATTATATTCTTGAAGACGTATTACAATGTAATGTGAAAATTAAAGATTAAATTAAACATGAAACGTAGAAATTTGACGAAAATCCATTAAAAACAACAGAATCGTTTCAAAGTTTACATTAACTCCATCTTGAACTTCAAAAATTCACGATTTTTACAGACTGATTCAATTAAAGAAATGGAGAATTCTGATTTGTTCTTCACAATAAAACGTAATGCTCTTTTCCTAAATACCTGATTACTAAAAAAAACCTCTAAATTATACAATATCAATTAGACATTGCTGCAGATGAGAGAATTATATTTAAAATGTCAACACAAAGCTGTTTTCAATTTACATGAACTCTATCATGTATTTTAAAAATTCAGGATTTTTACAAAGTGACTCAATAGCAAAACTTAAGAATTTTGATTTGTTGTTGACAATAAAACGTACTGCTTCTTTTTGAAGTATCTCATTGCCAAATAAAACCCCGAAATTGAATATTGATTCGGCATTGCTGCAATCTATATTATACGTTAATTGTTTTTCGCAAAATTTCCTCAATTCAGTCAAACCGTACTTTTCAGCTGCTACGCACAGACCTACAGTTGCCTTCTTCTTGTCACTGATTTCGTCGGTGTACATGAACAGCAGCAGTACCTCGAAATCTTCAGGTTCCATATCGTCAATGACTACTTGATTCGTTTGTTGCTCCAACATCCCAGAATACAGCATTTTTTCGAAGACTTCGCTGCGGCATGTCAATATGAATTTGTGTGCCTTAAAGATTCTGTTTTTAACTTTGATCGTAACGTCAGCTGAGTCCTGGGAATCGAGTTTCCTCGAAATATCTTTCAGTAAAGTTTTTTGTACAGTTACTTCTTCGATTGTTTTGTGTACAGCACAAGAAACAGTTACAGTTGTTATAAATGACAGAGTACTATTATATTGCAAATGTGTGAGAATACCCAGATCTATCGCTAGAACTGTCGAGGGATTCATGCAGTTGTTTGTAACACATTTATCTAGTAGCTTTGTTCCATTTGTGCCCTGCAGATGTAACTGGAGGCTCACATTATTGAGGCTCTCAACTTTGTTACGATTCCAATTAATGGTAACCATATAATTCATCACCAATTGATTATAGCCATTTTTTATCGGCACAACACGTCCTTCAAATTCACCATAATCTTTAGTTAATTTCACTGGACCATGTTCCATGAGCTTTTCAAAATTAATCTGGGATATATTATTGATTGTCCAGACATATTTTGTTTGATAACTTTCAATACTTGTATTTATTCCATGGACTGCAGCCATATCTTTCTCCCAGCAATATCTGAAACAATATAATTTCTATTAGCAGACATTTGTAAACTTCTTTTTACCGGCAGAGTTTCAAAAACGCCATTTCATTTTGCCTCGATTGTGATTGGCCAAATAAAGAATACTCCTTAAAGTTGAACGTAAATTTTCGCATTCTGATAACTGCAGTTATCAAAATGCGAACATACAGTACACGTACATGTACTTATAATTCAACAGAACATATGGTAAGTCGTAATCTTTAGAATTTAAACTTCTTTGTTCCTGATTTATTTCGTCGCGAAAGGAAAATTCTGTGTCCACATCTTCAATAAGTGAAACATAAAGTTACATTTTATTTCGAAGTATTGAATTTATTTTAATTTTCAACAGTTTGGATATTCCTTGAAAAGCTGAAAAATATTCGGCCATGCATCCTTTGAATTCTGTGATACTATTGACATTTAAGCATTTGTGATTACCATTTGCAACATAAAAACATACAATTTTAAATCACTAAACAAATTTAAAAAGTAAGTCAATGGTCCAATGTGCCGACATATTCTGACATCGTGTCGGACAATAAATCGCATGTCCGACACGGGACGATATGGGTCGTCGTTTTCCAATGTCGGAAATTTTCTACAGTGTGATTACAATCCCTAATTTTTTTTTTATAATCCAACTTTTACAATTTTGAACAGTTTTTTAGTGATTTTTCCAAATTTTCGATATGAAATACCAGCCTCTTTCCCCAGTCTAAAATTTCATTTTACAATAAAATACATCGTTTTCAAGCAAAGTCCAATTTTTTAGAGCGCGTTTACACGAAAACTGCTATTGTAAACTATTGCCTTTCATTCATATTCGCGTAGTATAATAGTACTTATAGGCATTGCTAGAAATTATTACAGATAATTTGGAAAATAATCATTTACGTCGGAAATAAACGCAGATAACGAAATATTATTTTTATGTGTTATATATGTTCATATTTGCAAAACTTACTTTGCTTTTAAATAGTTGTTTTTGTGCAATAAAAAACTACCGTTTTAATGAACTACAAAAAAGATTTCTTAGGTTGAATTATGTGCGAGCAATTATCATAAACTGTGCTAAAGTTAAGAGCATATTTCTCCTAATTTCGATTTTACGAACAACATATTATGGTTTCAGTTAATATCACATCGATCGAATCAATACAAAATGGACAATGAATTTTGCATACTTGCATAAATAAAATTTATTAAAAGTTTAAAATGACGTGTTAAAAATAAATTGAAATATACAATAAAAAAGTAATAAAAATGGTTATTTGAAATTTTTTATTCATTTTTCATAATGCAAAAAAAGCATTTTTAAACATTCTTTTTTTTATCAAATTCTAGTTTTCATTAGTTTATATTTAAATAATTGAAATATGAATTTTTGAATTTTTCTTTCATATTTACATTGACAATAAAATACAACAAATTTTTACTTACCAAACTGTTATTACTATCCAAGCTCTTTTGCCCAGTCTTCAACTCTTATCAACGAATAACAGAATTCTTCTGCAATTATCAAGAAAAACAAATGCTGATATTTTGCACGATTTGCACACGATTACATTTTTTACAGCTAAAACAAACATCGTACGAAAAACTATAAATTCCTTGATTTCTGGCTTGTTTTGTACTTTTATTTCAATCTAGTTAAGGCCAACCATATAATAATAATCTTTCAATGTATTTAAAAAAGTGAAAACATTTTAATTTGAAAAATTTTTCCTATTGAAGGACAGTAAAATGGGATAATAATAATAATAATAACAACACTACGTATCGTATAAATGTGTATAGAATAAGAACAAATTTGTAGAGTTGTATGATAGGTTTTCGTTGGGTAGGATATAATAATATTTCCTTTTTTTTCCCGATTTCGGTTGGGAATTGGTTGGGAAAATCGGGAAAAAAAGGAAATATTGATAAATTTGTACACCCCTTGCTATAAGGGTTACCTTAAGAGCAGTAAAATGAGATAAAAACCATTAAAACGTATAAATACCTAGGATTAACGAAATCCAAAGATCCGAGAAGAAATAAACTGCGAACACGGTTCTTCAATCGATCATTTAAAAAATGGAGTAAATGGATTGGCAAAATCTCACAATAATATCAAGAGCAATTTTTTTCTTTCTTTGATTGCAAATATTGGCAAATAGGACTTGTTTGAAGCACCAGAATTGAACGACTGTGCAAGTGTGAATACATAAAGTATTACAATGCTTGACTGGAGCAGCTTACGGGATAGAAGGGGACATATACGTGAGATAACAGTTTCCTGTAAGATGAGAGCACTATATAAACATTCAAGCCTAACGATTAGAGGCAAAGAATACCATTGCCTGGAGATTTTGACGTCAAAACAATTCGAAGAAATTAATATTTGCAATGTTGTATTGGGTGGCACTCCGGAATTCGCAATTTGATAGGACCAACAATTTAAATATTTAAGTTTACAATTATAAATAAATTAAAACTTGTGTTTGAATTCAACTTCAAATTGTGGATTATTCATTATTAAAAACAATTATTCGACTGGACCGGAAGTGGATTTTATTCAATGTGTAATTAAAATATTTGAAGATTATAGATATTTCGGTTGTGTTATTAATTTTATTAATTTCAATTTAAAAAAATTGCAGTTTTCACGAACGAAAATGTCTATTTTTAAAACGGCAAACGATGCGGTTTTTTGTGCAACTCTTAGTTTTTAACGTTTTGTATGTTAAATATTCATGGGACATTTATTTTTCTTTATTTATTAATCTTACACGTTATGTAATCTATAAAAAATTGAAATTGTTTTGTAAAACCCATTATTTCCGGGTATCAAATCGCGAAAAGTATGAAAAAATCAAGGTCACGTAATGTAGTCACCGAAATTGAATCAAACGAATTTATAATTTTCAGCTACAAAAGAAAATGGATATTATAATATTAAATTTACCATCGTTTAGGTTAAAAAATTAGAGCCAAAGTTTCCATAAGAAAACGTTGGGTCAAATTTTAGCTGGGCTTTAATTCGTCTTTATTCAGAAATATCTGCCTTCGTAGCTTTTGATAAAATTCAAAAGAATTCACGTACGTTCTCTAGTTCCCAAAAATATTATTTCCCTCCTCAAACATTTGAAGCATTTCTATTTCGTATAATCATATTTTTCTTCGTATTAGATTGCAATAAAAAGTAAATCGACAAAGTAATTCTTTCCATCACAAAGCAGCGATAAAAAAAAAGAAGAAAATGAGTCGAACATTCTCCCGGGACCATTAATAAAGCCCACGTGTAATCCTTCCCTCGTGCAAATCGATCCCCCACATCTCGGCGTCTTTGAGAATCCGCGCCCCGCCAAATAAATCGTCAACGTCCAGCAGGTGACAGCGTTAAAACACGCGCTGGCAAGACAAATGCCCGCCGCCTCAAGAACTCGACGCATTCAAATGATTCCGGGACGCAACATCCACGATAATTATACGCGTAAAGGCAAAAAGGCGTGAACCTTTCCGAAGCAAATGAAGGAAGGAAGGAAGGAAGGAAGAAATCAAGAATCAAGTCTCGGAAAGAAGAAAAACGCAATGCGCGTCCAGTAGATTGGCCGAGAAAGAAATCAAGCCGAGAGAAAAATAAACGGAAAAAAAAGAGACGAAGCAGAAGAGGATAAGAGCGATCGGAATCCCCGAAATGCGAGGTGGTTCTTCAAGAGCCGCGGCCTCAAATATATAAATCCATCTTTTTTTTAATGGCGAATCTCCCGAGCCTGAAGAGCGAGACAGGGAGCTTTGGCTCGAGTGATTTAGGGGCATCGTTGCGTGTATCACGCCGGTTCGTCCTCGTGTATCTTCGCATTGGCTGATATTCCTTCGTGGTTGGTCTCATGTAGGTGGGACGTGTATGGGTGCAGGCCCATACACGTCCCATATTCGCCGCAGACCGCGCTCTGAAACATTGGGCCCCCTCGATCCAGTTGGTTTGATTTGTGGTCGGGGAAGAATCGCGGCCGGATGCTTTATGAACCTATCAGCTCGGGCTCAACCGCTGCACGGGACCATAAACGTCACGGGCTTTCGGATAAGCGACGCGCGGGCTCGTCTTCGAGCTCTCGATGAGCTAGGCTGCGCAAGACCGTGTTGGTTTAGCCGCGGCGCTAAAGATGAATTCGTGCGCCGCGTGCACGTACATGATACCCGCAAGGGGCTTGCGGTTCGCCACGACGGAACTTGTCGTTTAAACTGCGAAAGTTGGATTATTTATGGGACGAGGAACGAAGCGATAGGGCTTTTATGAAGAATTTTGGTTTCGCGCGTTTTTCGACCCTG
>JABFQM010002628.1:0-14416 GCA_022816865.1 Zelostemma sp. ZL-2020 | reverse complement strand
TCATTTTCTTTTTTTTTTTCTTCCGAAAAAGCCATAAGGGTTATAATTTTGAGCCGGTCGAACGCTCAGCGAGTTACAGAATCCGGGCCTTCAATTTAGACGCCTTTCAACGTCTTAGAACCAAAATGACGGTAAATGTAGCCGTAACCGTAACGGTGTATCAGAATTCCGAAATTTCTCAAATAAAAGCTATTGTGCCTTGAGACCACGAATTTCTATGCAACATTATTCGTGTACAAAACAATCAAGGAGTCGCATCCTCTCAATTGTTAATCTCTGATAAGAGCATTAGTTTATGGGATTCATTAGGACTCATTATCTTAGAGTCTGACGTGTTTTTCCTTTTGCCTTATCGGATTAAGAAACACCGTGACCTCGATCATTTACTTTCACTGGAAAATCAAAATTTCCAGTATTTTAGAACATTGCTCAAAACACATTAAACAATTTCAGAGTTGAATTTTTATTCATTTGAATGAACTCGCTGTCACTTTATCCAGATACTTATCATGAATTCATGAATGAGTCGCTACTCCATAGCGGTATCCGTCTACATTCCCATGTTTTTTTCCAGTACTGTTAAAGTACAAACGAAACAGCCTCAAATCGCCTATTCTACAAATCAATGACTTCAATCTACAATTTATTTCCCATAACATTTAATCAACGCAAAATTACGTGTCTCATTTTTGATGTGACACACTTTGGATTCACGTTCTCCCAAATTAAATGGATAAAAATTACATCGAATCGAATCGATCGTAAATATAAATATTCGCGAACTTCTTATTATATTTGCATTTTTCAAGCAGCCTCCGTTTACCGTGTTCCAAATTTACCCAACGGTATTTTTATCGGCGTTTTAATTACCATCAATTAATTGTCGGGAATTCAGTAGTGCGTGCTATAATAGCGAATTAAAGGCGCGTGAGTTAATGGAAGAGAAAAGATCGCAGTGCAATTTCATCAGTGCCTGAGTTTCCACTCACGCTCGTTTCAATAAAGGCACGTGTGAACCCCGTAAAACTTGATGAAACAAATATAATAAGCCAGATTTAAACACTTAAATTGTTTATTTTCCGGCGAAACAAATTTCGTATTTTATGAACGAAGGATAAAAAAAGAAACTTTTATTATCAATGGATCTGCAGGAACGAGGAATTCTGTGAACGCGTGGACGATGTATGGGCGAGCAATAAAGCATAATAATGATTTGCCAGGCAACTTTCTTCCTTCATCCGTCTTCGGTGGATCGCTTCTTATGCCAAGGTCATTGATTCTTCCAGCAGTTCCGGCTCCGTTTCTGGGCCAGGTTAACCGTCACTACCGCGCTACACCCGGTTACCTGCACTCTCGGATGCCAGAGAATTCAACACGCACTTCAAATATTTGTAACACTGAGCTACCGAGTTACATTCGTGACACATTTACATTCATGTTTATTCATCATCATCAATTACCAGAGATACTCTCTCCAAGAATACCGAAAAACGTCATGAATAAAGGTAGGAATATTTTCGAAATTTGCGTCTTCTCGCATGCGAGTTTCATCGAAGATCGTAAGTAGATTCATCAAGGATGTCGGTCTTACAACAGTCGGTCAAATCTCCTTACTCAGGCGCCGCGCCTGACGAACGAGGCGGGAAATCCCACGCAGAAAATGCGTAATTGTAAAACGTTTACTTTCCCCAGGATATTGGAAGACATTTTTGCTCGAAAGTCCGTATTTTCAGCGCGGGAATTCCCCCACGGCAGTTCCGTTTGCGCTTCTCCGAACTCCGCCGTGGAATTCGAAAAGCCTGTTCGGAGCGGCTTAAAAAAGCCCGATGAATTTACGGCTTTCGTCGCTAATTGTCCGAGAAAAATGTCGAGTGACATCATCGTTCGATGACGATTCTTGAGGTGGGAAAAAAGAAGACGGACTTGGACGATGACGGCAGTTTAAGTAGGTGGAAAGCGAGTAACTTCGCGGGAATCTCGATCGAGAGAGACCTGGAGTTCGGCGTCGTGTTAACTCGCTTATGACACCATTCTGACATGACGTCACGAGGATGAATACTGCTAACGTCAACAAAATCGCGACGGCAAACCCGATGTCCGTGAACGAGAATGGTTCCCCAATAATCGAGGATTTTGCAACGAATTTTGCGTTTCATCGAAGTAACAATCTAAAAATGAAAAATAAAATTTTTTCTCCCTCTTTACGACTGCTTTTTTTCAACTCAAAATGTCGTCCTCGTACTTCCAATGCAAATTGCATAAGAAACATCTGTAGCGTTTCAAATACGAGGACGAGTGTGTTTCAACCTACAGCATTTCGAGATTCCGAAGAATCATCGCGTGAAAATGATACGTTGACGAATGCAAATATATTTGAGGACAATTTCCACGTCGAGGCTTATCGAGAGCTCGAAGATCGAGAGGCCGATGAAACGCGCAGAGTAGGAGAAGCAGCGGCACTTGCATTTCGGAGTACAACTTCCAAGCAGTTTCTTCGAGTCGACTGAGTAAAGAGGATCGATCAGGGAGTCTCTCGATAACGATTTTTGATTGAAAAATCTTCGCGGATTCGTCTCCAGCCGTCACGGTGCATGTGCAGTGCTCGAAAGTGGCCCATTTCCGGTTTCCGGTTCTCCAAAAATTCCTTGCCTTCGCCGATTTCTTCCGCAAACTTATTATCAGCGCATGGAATATTCATTGTGCGATAATATTTAATCATGCTCGATTACGCAATTTCAGTGCGTTCCATTTGTTGGCCGAAATCGAGCGAAAAAATTTGGAGTTATCAAAGCGAGAAAAATTCGTGATACGAGGAATCGTATGTAATAATGAGAATGCGAATTGAAAAATATCAGGGTACGGGAGATAAGGAGGAGGTAAAAATGAGAGAAAAACGTCGCGGGAAGTTTTTCTTTATTGTTTTATCGAATGTGACCAAGTCTAACATTCGAACGCTGCGCGCATACATGCAATCATCCGAGGACGAAGGACATGCGGTGATCTCAAGATAAGAGCCACGTGAGTGAGCGGTGACGAGGCGAGTTCATCGACAGAAATACTCCTCAAAGATCGCAGGAAAAATTTTACTTCCAGCAAGAAGTCGTTTTTTTAAAAAAACACAATTTTTTCAAAGAGCGGATGACATTTAACGATAACCAATATTTTATCGATGAGAAATCGTTTTTCTAAACTTTGAATTATCGCAAGCGAAACAATATTGTATGTTATTTTCGACGTGGTAACTTTTGAAACGAAACGCAGCGTGACAGGAAGAACCTCCTCTGTCAGAATGTGACCTTTCGAACAGGAATGCGGACACCTGCGATAGAACCGGCCTGAAAAAGTCAAGATTCGGTCGAACAAAACTGCTCAATTGAAAAAAGTCGAAAATGCCAATCGCCAATTCGTACAGTTGGAAATGAATTGTGCAATTCGTAACACAAGCAGGTCTTGCATACTTCCGGTCGCAGGAAATAACACGTGTACAAGGAACACTTGTTTCCATTAACTCTATCAGATAATCTAATTTGAGTTCTTAACGACTGGCTTAATTTTCAACATTAGCGCGCGGTATTTATTCGAAAGAATTACCTTCATTTTCCATACGGGAGATTTCGCGATTTTCGCATGAGCCTACGGAATATTTTATATGCATCGCGGTTTCTATGCCAGCTTCACGTAAATTACAATTTCCTCCATATTTCACGATTAATGAACTGTTATTACTATCGAATAAAATTAACATAAAAGATGATTAGCACCTGAAAAATTTCTAATTATCAACTTACTATAAGTCGACTGATTTCGCAATTATTAAGTTTTAATGCAATTAAAGTGGAAGCAATTACTTTCCTTTAATCAGAAAAAGATAAATTGCTTTTCGATTAAAATTTGTTCTTAAATAAATCGAGGCACTTTTTGAAGCTTCAAAAACGACTTTGCATGTAATAATTCTGTTACAAGCATGAGATTACTGTTATATCATTGGTGCATCTATCACGTACGTGCAGTATCAAAATAATCTCGAGATCGTTGGGTCTGTCAAGGTTATCACTATTTACGCTGATTTACAAACATAATTATAGTACCATTTAATCAAACACAGTAAACGCGATGATAATGCAAAAAACGTCAAAATTTTTCGATAAGAACGGTCTCGTTTTGTTTGCATTTTGTTATGTAAAAAATGCGTTGCGCGTTGTTGTATTTTTAACCGTATCGAAAAATGAAAAGGAAAATGAAAACAGTAAAATACGCTTTTAGATACCCGAGTAACAGTGCGCCTTCGCACCGATTTCATTATCGCGAATTTAATTGTTGAATTACGCAAACGTCTCTCGGGTCAATTAGCGAGCATCGTTTTTATCTCACTCTCGTGGTACGAGTCGTGGAACCACTTTACGATCTAGCATTGGATCCGTGACGAAACGTGGAAAATTATTTGTTTTAATCCTGACAAATTCTTCGCAACAATTTCATCATCAAACATTATATTCGCTGTTCGAACTGACAGAAATTCATTTAAAAATTACCCCATTTCGTATGGAACATTTTACCGAGGAAAATGCCGGAAAAGCACGAGCAACGCCTCCGGGCGAAGTTTTACATCGGCCGGTTTTGATTCGGTTTCCGGTCGGTGGGACTTTCGTCCGTTTGCAGGGCTCGTCGCACTCAACCACACTTCGCTTGATTTCAAAATTCGAAACTTCGATGCTCTGATTTATAAACAATACAGATGCAAAAATGTTTGTGTTTATTACGAAAGTTGGAAATCTGAATGCACAATTGTTGCAAAAGATGCATTGAACCCGAAACAAAAGGAAACAAACGGAGGATTTCGAGCACGAGATTGACATGTGATGAGAATATTGATAGCGACGAAACGTTGATAATATTTACGAGTGGAAAGGGAAAGAGCTGGCGTGTCTTAAGAAACTAACGAGTCTCTGTATCCATGCCCGATCCGATGGTCAGTGAGTCACAATCGGTTACTCCTGCAGCATTAGTTTCCAGAACGATCGTTATTTCATCAATTTATGTATGTTAATTTGACACGTATTCTGTTAGAGTCAAGTACATATCGTAGGCTTGATTGATTTTTATTCAGGTATGGAATAGTATAACTTGGCTTTTTTACCACTCCGTTGTTTTCTAAGAAAACCAGTTTTACTTTTTAAACTGGTTTGACTTTAGTAACTCAAGTTGCATGTGCTGGAATCCCCGGAATATTTTACGATAAGATAATATTAAATTTTACTTCTATTATTGCCTATTACGTATTATATTGCGTTGTTTATCAAGTTGTTGGAGTTTTTAATTTTTCAACCAATTATTAACCAATTATTAACCAATTATTTGTCACTTTTGTAACGAAAGATTTTTATAAGTTATGATATTTTAAGAATGCGTAATATCTGTAGGTTATTGCACTGATAAGAGCAGTGCATAATGAATTATTACACTGATAAAGGTGCATAATTAGATGATAACTTTTAATTGGCAACATTTTTTTAATAGGCACAAATTCTAATCAAAATCTTTTACATAGAAAATTATAATTCGATAATAAACATTTTTTAGTTTAACAACTAGAACGATGGATTTTTTTCAACGCAAAACCAAAAAGGTTTCATCAACGGAAACGAAAGTTGGGGGTGAGAATTTTCGTTTCAAGTCGATCACGAAAATTTATAAAATACTAATTGTTTTTGTACACGAAAAACAGACTTGGATCGAGTGATTTCATTTTCTTCCGAGTCAAAAAAGGCAGAAAAAGTGGTACAGACCAAAAAAGTACCGGTGCGTGACATGAATGTGAGTAAACTTGCGTTCTTGTACATTTTCCGATTCGAATGTTTTATTGAAAAATTACGTTACAGGTGATGCAAAATCCGGCGGGAGCGGTGGTTCCTCGAACAAACCCATCTCGTTCAAAACCCCTTTTGGACGCGCCGCCTTTAATTTTACTGACGAAATTGGTACCGTCAATTCCCGTCGAACTTTTCGAAGCATTTGCAGAAGCGATCGAAGTCGCTACGGAAAGACCGACCGTGATTTTATACGAATCCAGAAAAGATAGACCAATCAACGACATAGTTGACATCGGTAAATTTTCAACGCAAAAGCAACTCGAATTTTACGACAAAAAATTTAATTAAGGTTTTATGAACATCCGAACATACGAGAATTTTTCCAGCGATTTTACCGGCGTCGGAAAAATGGGAAAACGGTGTTCTGCTTCCCGTGAGCTTCGTCTTCCAAGATCGCTTCAACATCAACAAAAACGGAGCGAAATTTTTTGCCGACATCGCAATTACCAGCGACGTCGCTTCTCGCGTTTCGGAAGTAAATAACGAACAATTTTGTGAAGATTCTTCGGATCTTTTAATATTAATCCTCTCTTTTTCGCAGGACATTCTGGATTTGCGCGGCTGCAGATGCGCGCTTGTGGACAGGGACAAGCCGATCGGCAGCGCGAGCCTGCTTTTCAACTTCCTGCAGTCTCGCGGCGAAGGACCGGCTTTTTTCGGAAACATTTTGAGTAATTATCTCCCTCGAAGAAACTTTGAACATGTTGAAAAACGCTACTTTTGTTTACAAAGATGTGGAACATCAAATCGACGCACTGAGAATGGTCGCTGGTAAACAGGTTGACGTCGCGA
This sequence comes from Zelostemma sp. ZL-2020, assembly GCA_022816865.1. Taxonomy (NCBI): domain Eukaryota; kingdom Metazoa; phylum Arthropoda; class Insecta; order Hymenoptera; family Platygastridae; genus Zelostemma; species Zelostemma sp. ZL-2020. The sequence continues at coordinate 7,754 of JABFQM010002628.1, read as the reverse complement.
TTCTGGAATCGCCAGTGATAATGTCCAACAAAAACTTGCCGGGAATTGAAACCCTTCACACCCTCACCAGTTTAGGCCCGTTACCGCCGTATCAAATAATGGCCAACAAAAAAATGCCTGGTTCGAAAAACGAACTGAATATAAATCTTAAAAATAACATTTTTTCTCATGAATGTTTTCCATTGTCGCAGGAGATCTCGCTGATAAAATAACGAATTACTTGAAGAACATTCACAAGGATCCAGACTGGGTGGAAAAGTTCGAGTCCTTCAGGGTGCTGAGATTCGAGGAAAACTCCGAGAGCAACTATCGCGTCGAGAAGGGCAACTCTATAGTCTCCGCAGTTCCTTACTACTGATCAAACAGCGATAAATCTTTTCGACATTTTTTTACGTTTAATAAATATTTTACAATTATAATAAAGTATACCAATATCAGAAGTAAACGATCAAAAGTAATTGATACACTATTTTCCTAGTTCATATTTTGTTTTTACAATTCGACGGTTAAAATTCTACCAGAAATCAGGAACTAATTGCCCCTTGGGTGGTGGTATGCTGCCCTTTGTAACAGAATCGAACATAAATTGTTCGAGACGACCTAAAGGCCCAGCAACGTTGACGTTCAAATTCTTCACTCGCGGCAGGTACTCGGTCATCAATAAATGTAGCAGTTTTGGAAATTGAGACGGGTACGTCGTCCACAGGGCATTTCCGGTGATCTCGAGCATGTCAAAAATCAAAGTGATGCACATTTCAGCGGCATCGGCTCGTGGTTCTGAAATGCACAAAAATATATTTCTCAATTCAAAATCGATTGTTGATATTTAACGTTAGAAAATTGAAGAAAAACTTTACCAATATTCAGAATTGCAGCCAGCCAGTGCCAGGCGTTTTGCAAGCCATGAGGATGCGGTTTCGTAACTCCTCGTCGTTGCTTCGTCACAATCATCGCAGCGTACAACCTTATGCAACCAGAATTCTTCTTTACCTCTTTATCCCTTTCTTCTGGGGTCGGTTTTATGTGAGGCATAGCCAATGGTATTAGATAAGGATAAGAAGTGCGTAAATTGGCCATGAACAATTCACCGAATATGGGGCAATCGCTCCAAAACGCGACAGCTAACGCAGCCACGCCAAAAGCCAGATCCGCCTTGCTTGAAATTACAGTTTCACCTTGATTCTGTGGAGAGAATTTTATTGAATATTCGCTCGTGTAACGACAATTCAGTAGATTCGATAACTAAATAATACTTGCCATAATTTTTTTCGCTAAAAGTTGTTTACAGAACGCCGCACCTTGTGGGTAAAGCATGATGTTTGGCTGGGCTTTACCCGCGAATAAATTATTTATCCTTTCAAATTTATCAAGCAGATGTTGCCTGCTGGTTACGGAAATCGCGTTGATCGGGGTATTGATGGCTATTCGGCAATCGAATCTAAATTTGGCAGTTTGCTCCGACGTCAGAAATTCTCTGTAGCCTTCCTCGTAGACTTCTATCAGTTTTTGACTTTGTAAAAATATTTGCCACGATTGGGAGTTTCCATATTTCTCCAGCTCTTCTGTAACCAGATGTGTATTTTCAAAAAAAGTACAAAAGCTTAAGTTGTGAGTCAGAAAAGTCTGTTCCACATTCATTTTTCAGTTCGCGAATAGATTAAACTAAAGTGAACGATGGACAAATTCTTTACCCTGTTCCAGGGCGTCTGCCTGAGATTGTTCCGCTGTTCCCTCGGCAAGAGGCACAGATTGCCCTACAGTGTGTTCTTTCGCTACGTTATCGACTTGATCCGGAACTTTGACTTGTTCGAATTGAGGAGGCTCAGGTGCTTGTACTCTTTCCGCTTGCAATTGCAGCTCGACTTGTTTGACCTCTTGTTCACTTTTCGCTGCTTCAGCTTCACATGCAGAATTAATGTTTTCTGAAATCAAAAAATTAATTAGCATCTTTGATATTATTCAATTTTATAATCAATTTACCAATTTCGCTCTTGAACTGATTCACAAGTTCCTCCGTTTTTCGAGTGACGGTTTCAATTGCATCAATGTCTTCGATAACAACTTCTCCAGTCTGAAATAAACAAACAGTAAAGTATGAAAACACACTTTAATCGCGCTAGCAGTGAAAAGAGTAAAACCCACCCTTGCTCTTTCGCTTATATTTTCTAACTGACATGCCAGTTCTTGCATCTTGCTAATGTGAGGAGCCAAAGCAGCACTTGCTGCATGTCTGTCTTTGCAAGTAACGTCGAGCATGTTCATGGCTTCACAATGGGAGTGAAAAGCAGCGCGAGCGGGCATAATTCTTTCAATTATTTCGTCTCGCTCCTGTACTTTTCTCTGGTGCTCAGCACATTCACGCTTAAACCTTTCATCGCGCTCCTGAATTCTTTGCGCTTGCAACTGCTGCTCGTGCTTCCTCCGCATCTCCGATTGTCGAGCGAATTGTTCTTCCTCTGCTTGAATACGAGCGAGTAAGGCTGCCTGTTTCTGCTGTCTTTTTAAAGCCATCATCGACATCTTTCTTACACTTTCTTCTGTCAAGCTACGTTCGAACTCGTCCATTTGTTCCTTTCGAAGTTGTATTGCTTTCTGGAATTTCATTATTTATCATACCATAAAAATAAAATCAACAAATTTCGTGATTCAAAGCGTATTGCATGCATACCCTGACATCATCGCGTCGCAACTTTTCCTTTTCCACGAGTATTTTCTCAATGGAAAACCTGGGTTCTTTTTGCGGCGAAACATTGTTATTCGGCGATTGGGTACTGTTATTTTGAGAATTGTTGCTCGAGTCTTGATTTTCATCTTGCACGTCATTTTTGAATGAATTCTTGAAAACGTTGGATTCGTTATTTTCGTTATATGTTTTGTGCAGTTCTAATACTTTTAATCCTTTTTTCATCACAGCTATTTTCACACAGGCAAACTCGGTGCTAATTTTATCGATGTCATTTTCCACATCCTGAAAAAATCAGTTGCCATTAGAATGTTATTCAATAATTCATTGTAATTTTAAATTCGATGAAATGTAGAATATGAAACACTCCATATTTGGCTATTTTTGAACTTTAGGGTCATAAAAAGTTGTCATTGTTATACGAATAAATGTTAAGCAGCACAGGATACAAGTACATCAAAATTAAAGCAAAAAATGTTCTCATTTCAAAAAAAGTTGCCTTTCTGCGATTTATTTTTGAAAAAACTCCAGGTATTTATGATTGGTTCATATTAAGCTTAAAATTTACTTGAGATCTGAAATAAAATTGTATCAAATGACCATTCCACGAGAACTAAGTAAATAAACTTAATTGTAAACTGAAATTACATCGTCACTCGATGTTCCGAATCGCGGCATTGTACTATAGATTTAAACAGCAATGCTTATTGAAGTACACTGTTCGTATTAGTCCACTTAAATCGGATAATACTAGTATTTACAAACTGACAAAATCGTGTCAACTATGTCGACAACAATAATTTCATCAAAACACAAGAAATGTAAGGTTATGTTAGAGCTCTACAGATTGCTCATTGCTCCTTATGACCTTATGGTGCCTTATAGTTATGTCATATAGCTACGCCACGAGCGGTTATCTTGAGAACTGCAGGGGGGGTTTCATTGGATAAAGTTTTTCAGCCGGTTCTTCTCCACCAATGAAACCTATTCTACTTTGAAAGCAATGAAAGTTGTTCCATTGTTCGGCAGATGACACACAAGTATCCGTTAGCAAAAGCATAACCTCAGAAACATTCAAATCAATTTGAAAATCTCTACCGTTCTACCACGTTCTAAGTCATGGATTTACAAAGTGAACTTAAGTTTCTAAAAAAATCAAATCTGGAAAACCTGGACATCGAAGAAAATGGCATGAAACTAGAGGATCTTAATGAAGATTGTATTCGCCACATTTTTCAGTACTTGTCTCCGAAGGATAAGATGAATTTTAGTAAAGGTGACTTTATCAAACGAAATTTCTATTGTGACGCTCGCCACCATTTGCAATGCTGCCTATTGGCTGGAAAAAAAATTTTATAATTTGAATTTTATCATCCAACGAGATATGGTGAAGACTTTTCATCTCATTAACTATTTATTTATGTTCGCAGTTTGCTTGAAATGGGAGAGTTTGTGCAGAGCAATTTGGAAAATTTCATCGTTACGTTTCAGTGCCAAATGGCTGAAAATACAAACAAAAGAAAATCTGACCCATGTAGAATTACGCGAGATTATCCAGAATCATGGTTCTTCCTTGAAATCTTTGGAAATCAAATTGTACATGTGGTTACCTACAACCGTAGGCATTGACGAATCACTATTCAAAATAGACGGAGATTTGAGTTACGATGTTTTGCTGTGCGATCTAAACAATGTTTGTCGCAAATTGAAAACGTTGAAGATAGAAATAAGAACGAAGTTATCGATTTTGTCGCACAGTTTATTCAGTAAATATCTGAAATTGTTTACTGCAAATGACGAGCTCGCAGAATTGCGTTTGGTTCACCGCTATAGATACAATAATATAGAATTGAAAAATATCTCTAAATCCATTGAAAAAATTGATTTATGTAATTTTTCTTTCGGGAAAGATGACGTACATGCAGTGAGTTTACAGCAAGAATTGTTTTTTTGTATACTACACATTTTTCGAATTAATTTCAATCCATTTTGTTCTTTATATCAAAAATATAGCAGACATATTTTTATCGATCTATCCTAGATCTGAATTTACTGATTGAATGAAATAATTTCTTCATTTCAGCTTTTAAAGCGGTTAGTTAATATAAAAGAACTGAAAATCACGTCACAGAGGAATTCGATAATCACCAGTCGATTGTTGCAAACAGCAACACATATGAAAAACTTGAGAGTTGTGTATTTGGCTGGGGGAACAGACTTGGATGATCTGGATGTAACAGATGAAATAATTGCTGCAATTAGTGCTGAATGTAAAAATCTGAAAAATGTCACTTTGTTTTGTAAGTTTTCTTGCGCGAATTTTACTTGTACTTTTATCGATAGATCCCATAGATTACATGATGATTTTATTTTCAGGTTGCAAAAAAATCACAAGCAAGGGTACAACTTCTCTTTTGAGTTTTTTACCAAATTTGCAGATACTGGAATTGATCGGTCTTGAAATAACTTCTATTATAGACATGAATTGCCATTCAAGTTTATAAAGCCTAAGGATACAGTGTTGTAAGATGCTCTCTGAGGATGCATTGAAGAAAATTGCGATCTTCGAAAACTTGGAAGTACTCGACATTTCAACGACTTCTGCAATGTCGGATGAAGTCATTACTGCAATTACGTTTGGTTGTAAAAAACTGAAAACAATCTGTTTGAATGGTAACTTTTCCTGCAACGAAAGTTCTTGTACATTGATTACAAGTAAATAATTATTTTCTTCACTTCTAGGCAAAGGAAATAAAATGACTGACAAAAGCGTCCATACGATTATGACTCTTCTGCCAAATTTGTTGAATCTTGAATTGACTTCTTTTGATATGATTTCGAAGTCACATGCAGGAATCAAATCAAATTTAAAAAGTGTAAAGTTACTTTCTTGTGCTTTTACTCAGGATTCATTGAAGAGCTTGACAGTCTCTCCAAATTTGGAAGAAATTGTATTATCTGATTCCAACGTGACAGATGAAGTCATTATTGAATTGTCTTTTGGCTGCAAAAAACTTAGAAAAGTCTGCATACAAGGCAAGTTTTTGTTCATCAAAAGTTTGTGTGCAAAATCAATAATTATGTATAACATGTACAATAACTTTTTTCCTTTCAGACTGCGAAAATATCATGAACGAGGGTATAAACGCACTTGTGACTGCTCTGCCCAATTTGGAAACTCTTAAATTAGAGAGCCTTACAATAACTTCAATTTCGGATGGGTTTTTACAATCAAACGTACAATATTTGACAATACGATTTTGTGAAAACATTTTTGAACCTGCATTAAAAAAATCTCTAGATATGATGCCGAAATTGAAAGCATTCAAAAGGTTACTTTGAATTTGAAACGTAAACATGTTAATGTTCCATTCGCTCTATATTGGGCCTTTTTACTAGTTATACAATTTCTTCAAGATCTTTCATCTAGCTATTTCGTAATGATAAGACTTTCAATTTGTTCATGAACGTTCGTGTTCAAAATAAAATATGTACTGCGATTTGGTTTGTTTTGTATATTGAAACATCAAAGTTTTTGTATATTTCACATAAAAATGGTTGTAATACAACGTTTGCAAAAATTGTAATCAGCAGTAAACTCTGTCAACGAGTATTTCTAAACCTGAACAAATATTAGTGATTTCTGTTTTCATTTCTTCCACCTGAGAAACAGGATTATGCCTTAAATCCAATTGCTCTAGATTGTGTCTTTTCACTAGTTGTACAATTTCTTCAAGATCTTTTATCTCGTTACTTCGTAATGATAAGACTTTCAATTTCCTCAAAGTTGGGAAATGTTTCAAAGACTTGATCCCGTTACTCGACAAATTCAACTTTGTACAATTCTGCAAAGAGTACAACAAATGCAGCGATCGCTCTAGTTGATTAGTTTCCAAATTTACTTCCTCGAAAAAGCCAAAATACTGCTCGTTGGAAATCGTCGTCAAATCCAAACTGGACAGATTTATTTTCCTTGGTTCACTGTCATTCCCATTTTTACACGAAGTTACAAATTTGTACTCAATCACATATTTGCTACCTAAAAAGTTTAATAATTAGATATAGTAAAAACTGTAAAATTACACATCCATAAATATTTTTTTTTTTCATACTTACGTAAATCTTTATAGTAATTCAACCTCAATGCATCGACTTTCATCAACGTCTCCAAATCCTCTGAGATATCCGGATAAAATTGTTCAAAATCAATGTTTTTCATGAGGAAAATTTTAGTGAGCAACGTCCATTTATTATCAGGTTCCATTTCAGAAAGCTGCTTGTAATTTTCCAGTTGCTCCCGGAATTGCGACTCGTTATAATGTTCCTGCGTGTACGGAGTGGTCTTATAAATCCAAGTATTCTCCGAGCCCAATTTGATAAGCTCAAAATTATTCTCTTCGAACCGCATACAGATTGTATCGTTATTTTGCAGTGTTTCGGTTTCTTTCGGAAAAGTCGCGATCCACATTTTAGAAAACTTCTTTCCGTCGATAGCTCCCCATTCGCACTTTATTTCTTTATCGTTCACGAGAAGGAACAGCTTCGTCGCGTCGATTTGCGTTTCTTTGTGGAATATAATAGTGGCTTCATTTCTCGTAACTTCTGATCTCCAAATTTTATTCGACGAAGACGTTTGACAATCCAAAAGCCATCTCTGATAAAACCAAGCGCTCGTGTCGTTGGGGTCGGTAAACGTCGCGTTCATTACAAGATCGAGCTCTGCAAAGTACAAATTGAGTAAAAAGTTGTACGCGTTTCGGGAAATTAATTAAAAGTACCATCTTTGTGCTTGTCTTCCCTAATCGGCAATTTCCCGTTTTCATCGGGGAACATTTTCGAGAGAATCTTGCTTCTGTAGTGCCACGATGAATAATTGGAAAAATTTGTCAATATCTTTGACGTGGAGAACTCAAACTCTTGCTCGTTGGAAACTTTCGCCTTGCTAACGACGTAGTTACGATAGTCCCAGCAGTGAACTGAAAAATACAAAATGAAAGTTGCAGATTTTGCATTTCGTTCTCGGGTTACATTAGTTTTTTACAATTTCTTTCTTCCTTATTTAGGCACTCGG
>JABFQM010002627.1:0-14419 GCA_022816865.1 Zelostemma sp. ZL-2020 | reverse complement strand
GTAACTTTTTCTGGTGATAAAATGATAACGTTTGCTGAGTGCGCGTAAATTAAAATTTCCCTCGAAGGAAACATAGCTGTTCCCAACTATGAGGTTTAAATTTTTAATTTTTACAAACAAATTGTATAACCGGAGGTTTGATTCGTAACTGTGTATTTTTTACCGTGAATTTCAATTTTAAAACGTTGATAATATGAACCTTCGCTTACTCTCGTATTTTGTATCAACATTAATCAAGATAAAATTCAACGCTAAATAATGAACAAAAGAGTACCATGTTTTTAATTAAATAAGCGTGGGATTCAAGTCGAGTTATTATAACTTGCGAACAAAAAATTAAATTTAAATAAACACTCCAAGTAAATTTACCGAGATAAAATTAAAAATGGTGAGAACAAAAAAGTATGACATGCTGTTTCAAGTTAATTTACTTCTATAAAGTGTATTAAAAATGAAATGAGACAATGTGACAGCTCGTAAACTCCGTCATAAGTACATGACACAAAAATTATCGATGATCGATGAAATCCATTTATCTTTGAACAGAAAACCAAACTGAAAATTAAATCGCTACGATACGTTTCATACACAATTGTTGATATCAATGTCCATTAAGGAATCAACATCGTAATTGTTCTTCGTGTTCTTCAAAGAAAAAAACAGCAAAACTATGTAACCTTCGTAACCAAGAAACCGATCAATTTCAGAAATTGATATTTCGGAATTGAAACTTATCACGGCTTTTATTTGACGTCAAACTCATGACCGGTCATTGCTTATCCTTTATACAATCACTTATCGACTTGTTAAATTTTTCATCGCGATAACTTCCGAATATTCATAGTTGGTCAAGAGTTTAAGGTTTGCAGTGCTTTCGAAGCCACAAAGTCGTGCAGCCAAGTGCTTTCTCGGACAACTCGTGGCTTGACCCAGCGTTATGGATTCAACAAAGAGAGAAGACCGGTGTCGAAGGTTAGCGATGGTAACTCTTACGCGAAACTTGGCTTGTTTGCATAACGGGCTGAATGGTACGTAAGTACTCGTGTAGATCAACATGTTAACTCGCTCTTGCAAGGTATATTGATGTATTCCGCACCGAGGGAAACTAGTTAAGACTAATTACTGCTTTTCATTGCCCCAAGAACAACAAACGAAGACTCGTAGTTTAATTCGCCACTTCCACGGGTTTTCGCTCGAGTTTTTCCATTCTATCACGCTGAATTTCGAGCGTAAATTTGTCCTTGTTTGCTCTGTCATGTGAAAGGTGTAAAATGATCCAAATATTTGTTTCTCATCTCCACTTCCAACGTCTCAATTGAATTCATTTTGTTTTCAGCGGCAATCGCTCCAGGGCTCGCGTTACTACTTTGTTTTCACGTCCCAAAGAAGTCGGAAAGGAATGTAAAAGAACGTCAAATACGACATGTTATTCTCGTACGACGAGACTGCGCGAACACCGGTTCAACACTCGAAATGACACGAAGTCGAGGTCCGTGAATTGCAGTTGAGCAGACGAATATCGAGAGAAGGAAGGCGGAATTGGAAAAATGTACTCTCGGATGAACAAAAAGCTTCTCGTAATTAGAAATGTACAGTTTGCCATGAATATTGAATAAATTTCTCTCGTGGTGTTTATGGGTGAACTTGGATTAATAATGTATAAAGTGCGATGTATTTTTTATTGCACTTTTATACTGTGTGCTTCGAAAGGCAATTTTGAGAATGCCAATGCGACGAGCGTGTATGCGGAGGAGCCTGGAGGATACCAACATAATAAAATACACAGCCAGACTCGCATAAGTTTAAAATCCCTCGAGGGCCACCTAAAGCACGTAACTGCTGTTACGAAATTACGCTGAACGAGCATTTTTACACATATCTGCACTCTTATTTTCCTCCGAGGGACGTCTTATCGAATCTCTTACGCAACAGTCAATTTTACTTGGGAATTTTATGAATTAATTAGCTGATTCGTGCTCGTGAACTCGAGTTATTTTATTATTTTATGCTCTTGTATGCAACTTCAACGCAAAGGCTTTTGAGCTTTTCAAGATTCGGGTTTTTTCATTTTTAAAACTTTTAAATGTACGCATGAATAAATAAATGTTAATTGCACTGAGAAAATAATGTGAAAATACGTCTTTTCTAAACGTCATGTTTCGGAACCGTGGAATAAATGAAAATACTAGAAACGCCAAAATTACAAAAAAGCAACAGACATACCTTCTAAAAAATTCAGAAAAGTATACACGAAAGAAGACGAGTAAATGGAAGAATGCACAATTTATAAACTACAAAAAATTACACAAAAATGCAAGAAAAAAATATAATACAAAAAACAATCAAAAAAGTACATTAAACTCCGGGAAAACACAGAAGAATCCAAAAAATGCTTTAAAGTATGATAAAATAAGAATGAATACGAAAACAAGGAAATATAACAAGTGCCAAAAAATACAAAAAATACCATAAAGTACATAAAAGATTCGAAAAATATAAAAAAATACAAATGAAGACGAAAAAGGCGAAAGAAGGCGGAAACTGACGAATACATTCGGATAAAATACAAAAACTACCAAAACCTGCAAAGAATGACACACAAGAATACAAATAAATAGAAAAAAAATATTAAAAAAACAAAAAAAACATGAAAATATACAAAACTGCAAAAAAATACGAAAAACTAGCAGAATATGTAAATTCAATCTCAAACAGTTCCATCCAAGTTTCAAAAGAAAAGTTCTGTCTTTACCAGCAATTTGTGTAAGCAGCACTTGAACTAATTATAAAATTGTACTTTTATTTATCGAGCCGAAGTCTTGCCTCGTCAGTCGGAGAAGTAAATCGTTAAAAAAGATAACGACAAAGAAAATCGAGCGATAAAGATAAGTAGTCGCCTTTAGCAACAAAGTTAGGTAAAAGAATGGAATATCGGTCGGAGAAGCATGATAATCTCTGGTAAAAATTGAAGCTAAGTAATTTCTTCAGATAGCATCAACATTCTTTCAGAACTTGTGCTAAAATTACAAGTACCATCCAACACTTTATCGAGTAAAAAGCATTTATCGTGCATTATGGATTTCTTTCGAACTTCAGAAAATAATGGCAGCGAACGCAAATTTTTAATGTACATTTTCAATGGCTTCATGAATGTTACTATGGGCTTACAAGTACGTACATGTAGTACGTGTGTAAATAAGTACACACCCGGTACGTACATATATCGCGGACCATCAGCAATGGCCGTTGGAATCGAGCCAGCTTTTCGCATTCGATGATTTCACGTTAAAGATTCAATACACATTACACAGGGATCTTAACGGGGCGTCTAATGAGAATTTAGTATCGATTTTCTCGCTTAACGATGTTCCATTACTACAGAAAAACAATCAGATCAATTCATAGTTACATTAGTGAGAATTTAATTTTAAAAAACCTACCCTTACTTATTTAGTCCTAACTCTGGAATATTTTGTTTTTTACTATTGTTTTTATGGTCGTTTCTCATGGATTTAGTGTTGCTGACATGGATACTTTGTTGTCTTCGTTTCTAAGATTTTAAAATTTGGAGAATTTTTAGCGAATGGTCATTTATGGTTTTTTACCAACTTTTTCAACTTTTTTAAACTTTTTTACTTCAATTGGGAATACAATATGAATAATTAACATTTTACTTCGTTTTTCATATTTTTCCAGAATACTCATTTTTATTCTCATTTGAAATCGTGTTACTTTTAGAAAACACTCGAAAAATTAAATTATCAGTTGATAATTGAAAAGAATTTAATCAATCAGTTCACTTTTTTTAATACTTTCTGGAATTGCAATTTCATTTCCATGGCGATAAAAAAATGTACGACCAAAGTTTGAAGTTGTTAAAAAAGTTTCGAAAAAAAGTTTCATCGAGGCTGTCAAATAATTTGTTTCTCCATAAAATTTGACTTTAGAAAACTTCAAACGATTTCATATAAATATAAAGTTAAATCACTATTTTTTACATTCAATTTCATACGTACCGAAAAAACCAACTTCAATTTCAATATAATCACTTCTAAAAAATATAAAACATTTCTCAAAAAAATTGCGAGTACACATAATAATATCCCAGATTATTATTATTTATCACATGTTATTTGTAAGCAAATTGATCAATAATATTGTTTATCAAATTTTCATAACAAAAGCATCAAACAAACTGCGAAATTAATTTCGAACGCGTTCGAATTTCACTGAAAAAAGTCGGAGCGGAAGGAGAAAGTGTCCGATTCGTCAGACGATTTCTCTTAAGTAGTAACAGCGCCTATAGTCAGACGCGCGATCAAAAATTCGTGGAGGGAGAATGTAAATAGATGCGAACATCGCGGAAACGGACTTACGTTCAAACGACTCTTGCCGAGCGGAAAAATCGCACCTTATCCTTATTGACACGAGGGGAAAAGCACGAAAGCACTTTGACACTCGCGAAATTGACACACGGACCGCGCAACGTCCATCACTCGAGCGCAACACATCACCGCGAAACCCGCGAACATTTTTCCGCCATTTTCACGTCCCGATGAAAAAATACGCGACGACAATCTCCCGATCCCCGAGCCTAAGCGCAAAGTTCGATCCCGCGTTTTCGCGCTCAGAGCCATCGCATCAACAAAAAAAGCCTCGACTTTTCGCGCTCAAGTTTCTCCCTCGAAGAAAACCGCTGACATCTTCACGCGTGAAATTCCTTTCTCGAAATCGTTGAAAAGTGAAACGTCAAGAGCCTTTTCACGACTTTACCTCGCGACGTTTCGCATCGTTGACGAGTCGCGACTTCCGGCTCGGAGCGACCAGCTGACCACTCGACGCATTTAGGTTAAGCGCGGAAAAACCGCCCCTTCCGTGAGCCGCGTCTTCGCCCTTGTCGCGGCACATCTCGACCTGTACTACTTCTTCGTCCGCGAAAACATTTACCGTGAATAACCTCGCGCAGTCAAAATGGTGGACGGCACTCCCGATCGCTGCGGTCCTTTAAGTGCGAGCTTTTTTTCCTTCCCCGGTGGGAACGACACGCCTCGGCAACGAGCGCGGCATGCCTTGCACGAGCTGCTGTCAACGACAACACGGCCCGTTGCTCCCGAGAACAATCGATCGGGCAAAAAATCCCGCACAGCTGCCCCTTGCCAGAAACACAACACGTCCTTTGTTTTCGCGGGCTTTCGTCGCCCGATTGCCCGCGTACTTTGAGCACGAAAGAGAGGCTTTCCCGCACTTTGGGTCCTTCGCGAAGACCCTGCGCTTGAACAATTAGCGGAAATTCGACACGTCCGCGATACGCGCACGACGGTCTCGAGCAGGGTGGACCAGAGCGCTAGGGTAGCGCCACCTGGTCGAGATGGGGTCGGGACACCGTAACGTTGACACTGCTTTTTGCGACTCGACGGGGTGGGAAATGATGCGTTGAGAAGGGAGTTTCTGGTGTCGCGGGACTCGAGAAACACTCGGTCAGGCTTTTTAAGTGGACGAGAAATTGGGATGAAAGTCGCTGAGCGAGCTTGGCATGGCGACTGCGCGGATTGGACTGATTAATCAGCCCTGCGCGTCGGTAGGGTGACGGAAACGCACGAGGCCGCGCGTATGAACACGAGTCGCGGGGGATTTTTGTGCGAACTCGGTTACCGCTGTGGGGGTGACATCTTTGGGGCTGAGACTCTACCCTTGGCTTCGGTTGTTTGTATCTACGGAGGAAATTAATATTTCTATACTTTTCTTGTGACTTGTTTTATTTTTTGTTGGATTGTTGAATAAAACATGAAAATTAATACACGAATGTTTAAAAATATTTTCTCTTGCTGATTTTAGGCAAACATTGAAACCCAAAAATTTTTTTGTTATAACATTGAAAACCCCTATTTCGAAGTAATTTTTCCGCGGAATTTTCGTTGCTATTTTGCAACGACGTCATCGAATAAACTCGAGAAAATGAATTATTATTCTTATGGTGGGAATTGAAACATCTTTGAAAAATGGACAAACGCTTTAAGAAAGAAACGAAGAGATAATTAAAAAAAGACACCGTTATCGCGATGTCCCTGAAAGTTTCCGGGCTGTATATTAATTATTACGATTTATGCCGATTTACGCCACGTGTCATGGTGCCATGGCGATCGAGACCGCGACCGCCAAAGAATTCGTACATTATTTACGAATTAGGACATAAATCGCAGAAAATAAATAGCCTCATATCATTTGTTCACAAAAATACTACCGCTCCATGCACTTGTTTTTGTTTAATGATTAATGTACAGCCCGAAAACCTGCAAAGAAATCGCGATAAGGCAAAATTTCGAAATCGTCGAATAGTTTTACGGTTTACGCGAACTAATTCTAGCATCGCAACCTTGTTCCCTCGCAAACACGATTTACGAGTCCAGAAAAGATCTCGGAAATAAAAACAGATAAAATGAAAAAAATAACAGAACCATAAAAATGTCCCTGTAATAAACGCGATTATCTTTTAATGCTACAAAGCAAAAGAGAATGCCATTACAAAAATGCAAAAGTGCACTTCTGACAGTTAATCTCATTTTAAACATTCGTTTCTGGAGCGTGACACAAATAAAGAAAATCTTTTAATTCAACGACACCGCGAATACAAAAAAAGACCCTTCAATGCAACGCGTCTCGTATTTTGAAACAATATTTAATCTAATCATGCACTTTCAATAAATCAAAACTATCTCGCGGGTAATTACACAAATTTAAATACGACATGAATCAAGTGGAAATATTTGACTGAAAATGTAGCGAATGATAAGATAAGGCTCTGCGAATCAAGATGTAACATTTCCAATATCTTGCTATTGTTCGCGACAGAAATACACTTTTTGTGTTATTTTTTCGTATCAACAGGTGAGTAAGAGGTACCGTGGAATCAGGAGCAGTGCTATAGCGGCGAACATAAATCAGGCGCCAGTTATCGCAAGAAATTGGCTTGCTCCCGGTGATTTCGCTCTTTGCGAGGTAAATGTTTTCACAGTGACGTTACTCGAACTTTGTACGAGTTACACGGGCGAGGAACGCCGTTTACGATAGTAATGATGTTGCTAACCACGGTAGACAAATCGCACCAGTTCCTGCGCTTCCGCCACGTCTTCCAAGCTCCGAGCATCATCATCGAGCTCTACAATGACCAGTGACAAGGAGCCCAAGGACAAAAATGACGAGGATCTTTTCAAAACCCAATGGCTGGTTTGCCTATCGAGTGAATAAACATTTTTACCCTTTTTACATCGATTAATTAACAATAGAACGCGACGAATCGAAATGAAAAGAGATTTTTTTAATTTGCTGAAAAAGTTGTTTAGGTAATTTGTATTTGAAATAACCCATGTTTTTCGGAGGAAAAGTGTTTTTTTCTTTGATAAATGCTACATTTAATTGTGATAATTGCTCATCTCTGCTTTAAAAAAATTCTCATATCGAGGAATACCAGAGAAAGTTGTTCCCTTGAAGACAAAGTCGATAAATGCAATTGAAATTCCTCACAGCAAGTTTGGCTCCTTTGGTACTCGGTCTGGCAAACGGTTGGTCTTCTCCGTACTTGGCTCAGTTAAGTTCCCCAGAAGCTGAAGAAGGTCTAAGATTGACAGATTTCGAAATATCTTGGTTAGCCTCATTGTTAAATCTCGGTCGTATCGTAGGAGCCGCCGTTGGAGCTGTTATTCAAGGTAAAGCAACATTTCAATGGCAAGTTTATATCCGTTCGTTCTTGAATCTGATGCTGCAAACTTTCTCGTTCCGATGATAACGGAATTCGCGCATACAAATAAGTACTTTTTGTCAAGATTTTCTTGAAAAACACTAAGAAAACGTTACGTAAAATGGATGAATCAACTTGGGAATTGCGGAGTACTCGATAGATCGATAAAAATTGACATGATTTAAAAAAATATTTGTACTCAATGTCGCGAAATATTACATACATTTTTAGAAAGCGCTAAATTCGCTACGATTCGCGTTGAAAAATGACAAGTCGCGTGTCGGAAAATTGAAGCCTGGGTAAATGTAAAAATTAGCATTTCTCTTCGCATACAGCGTACCCGAATAATTGGAAAGTGCAAACTGTGCAGTATTGAACAGTCGATGAATAGCGCTTAAATTATTGATATATTTCAGTGTACATTGGACGGAAGCGGAGTTTGCTTCTTGGCGGATTAGTTTCAGTATTCGGCTGGATATGTATCGGGATGGCTAACGGGAAGGCAACGGTAATGTGGCTTTATGTCTCGAGGATTTCCAGCGGGATTGCCAACGGGATAATCTGGACCTCTCTGTCATTGTATCTCGGGGAAATGGCAAATCCGAAAATTCGCGGCAGCCTGGTAATATTCCGAGTGGAAATTGCAACTCTGAAATTTCAAATATTGTCATTGACGAAGCTTTCTAGCTTTAAACAATATCTCGCCGAAAATTGCTTGCCCTATGAAGACAAAAATTACATTGTTTACGTCAGATCTCTTGGAACGTAAACATGTCACTAGTGGGAGTCTTTTTGGGGACCGCGATGGGTCCTTATCTGCCTATGTGCGAGTTCGCGTACGTTTGTCTTGTCCCGAATGTTCTGTTTCTCATCATCTTCTGCTTGATACCGGAATCTCCTCATTATTACATACTTCGGGGCGACATTGCCCGGGCGGAAAAATCTCTGACGTGGCTGCTGCGAAAGACGGACGTGAAGAAAGAGCTGCAGGAACTGCAAGAGTACACCAAAACTTCGTCGGCAAATTTTTTCGGTCACCTTCGGGAATTCAAGAACTCAGGTAATTCAAGGACGAATATAAATCGCCATCGAAGCACATTTGTTGAGGACGTTACATGCTTTTTTATGGGAACATAAAAACGCGAGATAGTAATTGTCGTATGAGTTTTAAAAGTGGAATAAAAATGGAATAACTTTTTGCGATACATTACGAAACGTGAAATGATAACGGAGTTTTAGAGTACTTTTGCGACGGTGTTTAGTTTCATTGAAATTTGTACGGAAGCATTTTATCATTTCAATGAAAAACGATATGCTTTTATGAAAAGAGCCGCAGTTGGCTGTTTTTTATGTACAACGAAATTCATGAAAAATGGAAACAGAAATTTTTTGACGCGAAAACAGAAATCTTATCCAGTGTTTCGTCGGATTATTTTTTTGAGTGGATATACAGATCAATCTGTATTGTCAATTATGTAAACTATTTCATTCGTAGGCATAAATCCGTATTAAGTCACGTGTTTATAAATGCCATAAATCCCTCGCGTTAAGCGACAATAGATTATTGGATATAAAAGCTCCCGTGCATGTGTACGAGTCCCAAACTCTCTCCATCATTTAAACGACGTTGAAGGGGCATAAAACACGAAGATTCATTGCCATTTCATCAGTCATATTTTCGTGAAATATATTCCGTTACAAAGCAAATCCATCAAGTTAAAGCCGGAGAAACTTAAAGGTAACTTGAGATAACTTAATTTAGGTTACTCAAAGTTACTTTGTGCAAATATGTTACTTAAAAGTACCCGAAAAAAACATTAAAAAAACACTGTACCGAATGAAAATAATTGATAAAATTTCGAGCTTGAAATACCTGAAAATGTTGCTTGTTATAACGGTAAATTATTCACTTTCGCTACTGAAACTGCCATTTTTGCAACGCTTTGTAATAGTTTATTAAATCCTGTTGGGTTCCGTTTTTTCTTTGTATTTTTAATCAATCTTTAGGCTTAATTTTCCACATTTCAGTGACGGTAAACCAAATAATTCCAATCAATTCCGTCATTTTCAGATAACAGACGAAGTCTCATAGTTCTTTTCTGCCTGAACGCGTTCGCCTACATCGCAGGCAACAATCCAATCATCAGCTACATGCAAATTATTATCACGAACTGCAAAACGAATCTGACTCCAAGCACAGTGGTGATAGTTCTGTCTTTTTGTCCTATAGTCGCCGGCTTCACGGGGACATTCCTCATAGACATTTTCGGCCGCAGAAAGCTTCTCTACATCTCCGGGATCGGGACTTCGGTCTCGCTTTTTCTGCTGGGATTGCACTTTCACCTCTTGTCCTTGGACGTCGACCCCCAGAAACTTGCCTGGCTACCAATATTTGCATTTTTTTTTTTCCTCGTGTCGTTCCATTACGGCCTAGGTCAAATACCGACGACTTTGGTCGGCGAAATGTTCCCTCAAAGCATCAAGGTGGCCGCGAGCTTTTTTTTCAGCGAGAGCTCGGCGCTATTTTCTTTCCTATCAGCCTTGACTTTTTTACCGTTTCACGCGCTCGTGGGCGAAAATTATGCTTACTGGATATGCTCGGCTAGTATTTCTTTATCGGTTCCGTTTACGTACTTTTTTATCAAAGAAACCAAAGGAAAGTCTCTTCTCGAAATTCAGAAATCAAGGGCCAAAGTCTAAGAGATTTTTACATTGTTTCTTCCGAGGAATGAAAGATCTTTTCCCGGTAATGGACCACCTAAGCAAAATTCGAAATTCAAACGCTGATTTCCAAGTAAAAAATTACTTTTCCGATTCTGTTCTTTTTGTAAACAATGCAGAATTCTCTTAAGAACAAGTTGCATTTTTTTGTTTTTGTACAGTGGTAATTAGTTCTTAAATTACGTGCAATTAAGTGGTCAAAAGCACGAATGTCCCAGTAATAAACATGGTTGGGAAAAACGTGATTACGATGAAGATTGAAAATTATTTTCAACTACGAGTGTTGTCTGAAACGACAGCTTTTTTTGTAGAAAAACTTAATAATAATCACGTTCTTTGTATTTCTGTCACGGCCTGGTCCATTTCTGGGACATCTACCTTAGGTTTAATGACAAATTCGAAGCCGCATTCGAATGTTAATTTGTAACGGAGAATAAAAAATATGCACACGAGCTGTTCACGAAAAAGTTCCTGATTGTATGACAATATAAAGATATTAGATTTATTATTATACGTGGTTCTGTTTACCTTTGTATACATTTTATCATTTGAAGGAGAAGTGAACCATTTGAATTCGTAATGAAAGGGTTCGTACTAGAGAAACCACAAATAACTTGAAAATCAACGATGTGTACACGGCAATGGAGAAAATTGAGTGGATGTCCAGACGAATGCAAATAGCACTCCTTCGTGATCAATAATTTCAACTGAAATTTCAACTGCAATACACACATTTCGAATAACTTTGACATAAACATTACCTGCGACTTTGAAACACTGAAAAAATCAAACGCGGAATGAGTAAACTTTAATAAACAGCACGTGCCAATGGGAAATGTAGAAATGAACTCTCCGGACTCTATTTCCTTCTCGTTATCTCAGACAAAAGGTAACGTTTCATCTCATTAAAATTTTACTGCTAACATTGTACGAGGTACGGGGCGATTTGCATAATCAGCAGGTTGTACAATAAATCGTTGAACCATTAGTCATAAAAAGACTCTTACATTTGATGGAACTTTTCTACCATTATTATCGCTCTTGGAAGACAAGATATTCTTTTCAAACTTAGCCAAATCATAGGAATCATCGTAACGCACTTTTCCTTCATTAATAATTACAGAAAATTTCTTGAAAAGACCGGAGAAACTTTCATCGTGCTGCGTTGAATTACTATCATGATTATAGCTCAAATACGGAACGTATTTAACTAAATTGTGGGTCTACTCGGAGTCGAGTCCACGTACGTCGCGTTGAAACGTCCGATAAAAGAATAATAGATTTCTTGCCGAGTAAAACGCTGCGAATGGAGGTACCGAGCATACATCGTTTCATAAAAATTAATGAATGGATATGTGGCATTTACGGATACTGGCCAGTTAGACGTAAGGCGTCGATATTTTTTCTGGCCTTCGTCGTCTTTCGAATAGCCGTTTCTCTTACTGCCGTAACCAGTCTTTTTGTACCCGAAATAATGGCCCTCGTGAAATTCAGGAACGACATTCAAGTGCTCACAGGTAACTGAAGAATAGTCAGGTTTGTGAAACGATTTAAATTCTTTTCTCGAGTTGGAATCTGGCATGGGGGTGTGGCCAAAATCAATATGGCTGCTCCAAATATACAGTTTGTATTGTGGTTTATGGGAATTAGTATTTTTCTCGTAAATATGTCCATAAATATTAATAAAATTTGTGAATGGGCTGGTATCCAATCGTCTCGGGGGAATTTTATTGAAGGTCAAAGTGTCCTTACCGCGTGATATGTGATAAAATACGGGACAGTGGAAATTGAAGCAAGCTGCCAAATCAAGTTCATTTTGTATGCATTACACGCATGAAACCGATGCAAAATAATTGTGGCATTGCTCGATATTTTGCCTTTTAAAAAAATTACACCTAACTTGCAGTCTAAAGAAAATTGCGGAAGCGTATCTTTCATAGATTTGTACAATTTTTGGTGTTCTTTTCCTTAAACGAGAAATGAAATTTGCCCCTTATTTATTCATTCTCTTCTTATTACGTGGCATCAATCGGCTTCGACTCAAACGCCGATTTTCAGACGGCACAATTGGAATTTCAGGCGTGGGCAGCGTTACAGTAACCGTAGCTCAACTGTTATTCAAAATGTTCTACTTAATAACTCATAAAAACAAGATCAACAAATTGTACGACGCCGTGATAACGTTTTGGTCGCATAGCACTGATTCGAAGGAGAGAGAAAATCTGGAAAAGCTGGTTCGACGAGCCAAAACCTTCACGATCAGTTATTACATCACTGGGTTGTGCGTAGCGGTCATATTCGGTATCACGGCAGCGACGACTTGGATTCGCCACGATTATTTCAACAACGTTGACGTAAAAAAAATTCTGCCGTTTGAAGCTTGGTAATTTAAACCATTTTTTGCATACAATGTCCCCAAAAGAACGGTATTATTGAATCGAGGTTGCATTCTAAGATGAATTCAGTATTGTTTCGACCCTGTTTCAAGTCCTATATTTCCTAGGCAATCGCATCTACACAGCCTCAGCTCGACAGCGCCGTTTGCGTCTGATTCGAGAGCCATTTTCAACGTTGCTTTTTAAGATGGAAATTGATTTTTTTTTAAACTCTATTTACATTTAGTTTATAGGTTATTTAATTAACGTTTCTGCATTCATTTATTGATTTAAAACATAAAATTTCATCTTAAAAAGCAGCGTTGAAAATGGCTCGAATCAGGCTTGAAACGACGCTGTCGAGCTTAGGCTGTGTCGATGCGATTGCCTAGGAAATTCGGCCTTGAAACAGGGTCGAAACAATACTGAATTCACCTTAGAATGCAACGTCGATTCAACCTCGATTCAACAATACCGGTTTTTCGGGGTTATACCTCCCATTTATGCATTTGAAATTAAAATAAACCTGCAGGTACGGATTCGACATTGAAGAGTCGAAGTATTTCAAAATAGTATTCTTCCTGCAAGCTTACACTTCGTTCACGTGCTGCAATTTGATTATTGGTCTAGATGCAGCATTGATGACAGCGATTCTTCATATTTCTGGCCAATTCGGCGTACTTAGAGAACGTTTTCAGAAAACCGTTCGTAGAATCGACGATAGATTACCGCAAAGCGTTCTTTTGCAACTAAAAATGCAGTTCCATGATTGCATTAAACATCACATCACGGTTTTAGAGTGAGATTATCCCGCAGTCTTTGAATTTATATACAAACGCACGAAACACGAATTGTAGTGTACGAAATTTGAGTTGAAAACTGCACATTGGAAATGAAAACAACCCTGTTGGAGCAAATATGTTCCGGAAACGTTTCGGTAATTTTTCTTTCAGAGTTCCAGAGCTGCTCGAAACCTTCGCGGAACGTTCTTGGAAAGATTTTCAGCGGGAACTTCGAACAAAGGTTTCGAGCGGCTCTGGACCCATGGACAAATGTCGTCAAAAAATATTGACGAATTCGCTCCAATTTTTTGACGATCGTCAAAATTATTGGCGATCGTCAATATTTTTTTGACGATCGTCAATAATTGGCGATCGTCAATATTCTTTGACGATCGTCAATATTTTTGACGATCGTCAATAATAGACGATCGTTTATAATTAGCGATCGTCAATATTTTTCGACGATCGTTAATATTTTTCGACGATCGCCAATGGACGAATTCGCTCCAATTTTTTGACGATCGTCAATAATTGGCGATCGTCAATATTCTTTGACGATCGTCAATATTTTTGACGATCGTCAATATTTTTGACGATCGTCAATAATAGACGATCGTTTATAATTAGCGATCGTCAATATTTTTTGACGATCGTTAATATTTTTCGACGATCGCCAATGGACGAATTCGCTCCAATTTTTTGACGATCGTCAAAATTATTGGCGATCGTCAATATTTTTTTGACGATCGTCAATAATTGGCGATCGTCAATATTCTTTGACGATCGTCAATATTTTTGACGATCGT
>JABFQM010002626.1:0-14422 GCA_022816865.1 Zelostemma sp. ZL-2020 | reverse complement strand
TGGATAACGAGTGGATATCAGAGCGATAACACAGCGATACCATGCGATTTATCCCGACATAACACGTCTTATCCACTAGTTATCCACAGCGATAACATATGTTATCCACAGTCAATGGTTTTACGGGATGTTACCGCGGACACAGGTGCGATCAATTTTCGTGCAATTATTGAGCAAACGGTATCCACATAATTTGATCAATTTTTACGGCAACTGTGCTTTCAGGGTCGTTCTTTAAAAACTCGAAGCTAGAGTTCGAAAAAAGTAAAACCATCTATATGAAATGATAACAACTGTGTCACACTTTTTCGCACCTTGTATGTTACTTTTTATGCAGTCCAAATTTTTAACATCATGATGTTACTTTCTAGCATACTTGACATAAAGATTGACTTTAATAGTCGAGATGTTGAAATTCCTTCACTTCCTCGTAATTTTTCCTATACTTTTTCTCTCCGTGTAGTGTTTTATAAAACATGGATTTTCACTAGTGAAAAAATTCGACTTTTAATTTTTTACTGCACAAACAATTGGTCTGACAAAAAAATATAATAAGAAAAAATGTCCGTCTACATGTGCCGAATATAATAATAATTTTTTTTTTAGTTTTACCATCCAGACGAGTTTTAACATCCAGACGCTCAATTATTAAAGGTTAAATGTTTATTCGTTTTGAAATTGTTGAAATTAAAATTCTAAAATCGTTTCATATCGTGAATGTTTTTATTTCCTTTGAACAATGAAATTGTTGGAACAATCAATTTTTTTAAATAAATGAAAAAGTTCGGAGACTGAAATTAAGCCATTTTTTGAGACTTTATATCCACGTAACATAAATTATTTATCCAAACGTTCAATAATGAGAAACACCGATCACGCAGCAAGAGCGTGGAACGCATGCAGCGAGAACGTGGACAATTTCGTTAACAAATCAATTGATAACTAATATTCAATTATTTATCTAAGCATTCAATAATGGGAAAAACCGCGATTACGCGGCAAGAACGTGGAACGCACGCAGTAAGAACGTGGAAGATTTCGTTATCAAGTCAATTAATAAATAATATTACAACCTTTGTAACGACAAACAAGCCCAAATACGGGAAATAGCCCCGAAAATAGCTCGACAATCAAGCACAAAGATAGGGAAGTCACGTCGTGGGGAAATACGTCGAAAACGAGTCGTCACTCGGTTTCAAGAATCTATAGGAGGGGCTTTCGCTATAAAAAGTCGGGCCTTTCGGGCTCTTGTTTTCTTGGCTTGTCTCTTGTTCCCGGGTCTTAGAGTGAGATTAGCCATATTTTACGGCAAAATATGGCTAAGCAAATACCATTTAGTTACAGTAATCAACCATTTTTTTCCCTTTATAACAGTTCTTAGAGAAATATGAGATTCATCCACATTCTTTTCAAATTTTTATAATTAGTAATACAAATTATCGCATTGTTCAAATACTAGAAAATATGTTCGAAATTATAAATCCCGTGCTTAACACTGTCGATTTAATTATGTAACGAATTTTGAATTATTTCAATGTCATAAACACAGCACTGATTTACATTATAATTTTTTCAATTTTATTGATTGAAATATACCAAGTGAAATTTGGAGTACGAGACTCGCAGAACTATGAGAGAAGCACATTAATTTTATATTCACGCAAGATACTTTGATTACGTTAATTTCCAAACATATTTCGAGTATCAAGGTATATTCCTTTGGTAAAATATTGTTCTCGCTCATTTTAGTCCACGTATATTATTGTGTCAAGGGATATAGCCCTTTGAACGTTGATTCGAACACATGCGCAGTGTTTAACTATCAGTATAATCAGAACCATCATAGTCTATTTATATGTTGGCGTTTTAAGCGAGGTGACTACACGATCATGTAGGGACGACATTCAGTTAACTTCTAGCACTGAACCATCCTCTACTTAGTTAAATAACATTGGCTTCTTGTACACGTGTTTTTGAAAGCATCATATCAGCAGAGACATAAAATGCAGAATAATTCAAAATTTCATCGTCTATGTTAATTGAATTATTTCAGATTTCAAACACCTGTTTCAGCTCACAATGTAAGTACAACACGTTTATCTGCAAAGATTGTGCCGTTGCCGTGATAGGTGTCTGATACACAATTATTTATTGACGCAAAATAATTTTAGAAAAAAGTGTCAAAAAATAAGCTGGTTACCAGAATTTGATTTTTTGTTCTTCGTTTTTATGCAAAAAAAAATTCCTGTTTTAGTATATTTAGTGACTCGTTTTATTCATCGATACATTTAAGTTAATTTGAATCCATTAATTATTTTTTCCCAAGTACAACATTGAACCTCATAAACGTGGCGAACAGGAATGAAAAATATGACATTAAACATTTATCCATGAAGTGAAATAAATTTTCTAGCTTATTTTTGTCAAGAGTTATTGGTCATTAAACATTAATTTGGTTTGGAAAGACGGGGAATTCTACATTTTAATTTCTGTAGAAACCCCGAAAAATCATCGAAAATTTCCAATTTTCATAACATGATAAATTCATACATTTTGGTCAAATATTATCTTATTAATATAAAGAGGGAGTCACATTTCACTCATAAATCGAGAGTTCTGATTCTATAATCTGTCGAGCGATCGAAACGCGTCGAAGAACCAACAGAAAACCATAAGATAAATTTGAATGTTTTAAAACTGTTAAATAAAAAATACACTGTTATATACGAATTGCGATTCGTAACATTTTTTTTATTTACAATTTTTCGTTTTCAGTTGTGTTTTTTCAAATAAAAGTTGAATAGAAAAAAAATTTCATGAATAATTTTAAACCTTCTATTCTAAGTTACCAATAATTCTTTATACCAAAAAAGCAGGATATTCTGCAATGAAAAAGGTTCGAATTATTTTGAAAGATTCCGGTTATTTGACATTTGAAAGAAGTGGACGACGAGTATGAGTCAAATTTAATTGTTCAGATTCATCATAAAAATACAATTTAACAATACATTTGCATACAAGCAAATCTAGGCTTGGGTAACATATTTATAATAGATTTGAGTCATTCATAAACCATTTAGAATTAAGTAAAAATAAAAATTCTATGAGGTCGGTTAAAATATGTCACTTGAAACATATAATAATTAATAATTTAAAAATATTTATGAACTTTCAAAATTCAATTTCACTTCCAGTTTTGTCCTCCCATGTTCATTTCTGTTCGAATTCATAAAGACCCGGATCCATCTTAAGTAGGAGTAATATTTTGTCCTTTTAGAATTAATTTTTAGAAAATTAAAAATATAGATGGCAACAGAAAAGACGTTGAAACAAGAGTGTCAGTCTCATCCAATAATGACCACAGTGGAGTACATTTCAGAGGAAGAATCAACACTCGTCAAAACTGCAGATGCAGAAGTTCGTAAAAAATCAACGAGTTCGGAGGAATTTGAAAGAGGATCTTGGGCTAGTAAAACCGAATTCATTTTATCATGTGCTGGCTACGCGATTGGCATCGGAAATGTTTGGCGCTTCCCGTATCTTTGCTACAGGTACGAGAATAATTATTATTAATAATAACGCAGAATTCTTGAAGAAGGCCTGAAGTACTTTACATGCAATATGCATAACTAGTTTGCTTGCAATGATAAAGAAAACCATCAAAAGTTATGTAAAATTCAAAATTTTCCCAAAGCTATGAATAATTTTTATTAATTGAAGTAGTTTAATAAAATATTATTCATTCATGTTCGGCTAAATGAAAATAAGCGATTTTTGGTAGAAGTACCAACAAAGAATCACTCTTTTAAACGTTAGTTCTATCAATAAAATACATGATTCGTTGCAATAATTGGGAAAATTTTAATAAAACAATTATAACAATAAAATTAAGGTAGTCAGCCGCCAAGTGCAAGAGTGATTCAAAAAATGTGTTGCACATGAATCGATGTACAGTCAATAAATAATTAAATAAAAATATCTCCGTCACTATCTCTTTATCTTCTTTCCGATTAATGACCTGGAATTAATCACACTTTGAAAATTCGGGCTCCAATATTATTGTAGTAGATTTTAACTAATTTTTCATTAATTTCCCATACTTTTCTTTACAGAAATGGCGGTGGTGAGTGAAGATTAGATTTATTACTCCAAGCACGTTATTTGTCAATAAAACGAATCTTACATCAAATAATCTTTATACACATTAAGCTTAAGGTTTGGTTTACATGAGTAAATATTTGAATATTACCATGTTTGTAAGATCTTGTGTTGTTCCACTTTGTATTGTAACAGTTTATCAGATGATTATTTTGATTTACCCGATTCCAAGATAAGAAAGAGCGTTACTAAAAATACTTTGAATATGCCGCGTTTATCACAATGATCACAATCAAGGAGTCATAAAAGATTAAATCGAATATGTGGAATTTTATTACGTATTTACATGTTGATA
Source organism: Zelostemma sp. ZL-2020 (assembly GCA_022816865.1). Lineage (NCBI taxonomy): Eukaryota > Metazoa > Arthropoda > Insecta > Hymenoptera > Platygastridae > Zelostemma > Zelostemma sp. ZL-2020. Next base: position 9,969 of record JABFQM010002626.1, on the reverse strand, counting down.
TTGACAATCAATTTATTGACAGCTGTGCTTTGACGCCGTTTAAAGTCGCAGTGTGAACATGACATCTTAAAATTCGAAATGTTATTAACTCTCACGAAGAGTCCTATATTCAAAGCAATTGGTTCCATTAGTATAATAATATTTTCTCCGCGTTTCTCTGGCATTAAACCTGCTGGATACCTAGAGCTTTGATTGCAGTAAATTAAAGAGACAATTGGCTTAATCGCATTTTAAAAACAACTCAACACAACGGGAAGAAAAAATAAGGACAACCGGAAGAATCTTTGAACTGAATCGTTTGATTTCCAAAATGATTATCGTCAATATCTGTCCTTGAAAATCCCTTTTTAGGCAATGAAAAACATTGATCTCATTAAATTTTTCAGGTGCTTTTCTCGTGCCTTATCTACTGATGCTTTTTTTATGCGGCATTCCGCTATTTTTTATGGAATCAACCATAGGACAATTTTCAAGCACTGGTTGCATCACGATGTTTAGAATAAACCCTATATTCAAAGGTATAATTCGAAGTAGAACGGGCGATATAAATTTAATGGTAACTCAAAAATTTTGTAGGGGCCGGATTTGCTGTCGTAATAGTAAATTTTATCTGCACGACGTATTACAATGTTATTATAGCGTATCCTTTACTGTTTCTGGCAATGTCGTTTAAAAGTACTTTGCCCTGGGAAAATTGCGACAATCCATGGAACAGCAATGAATGTCTCAAGGTACAATATTTGTGGGCATAACTTTGTATGCATTATGCAGATTCGAAGTGAAATAATTTTGCAGCTCGATGACGGTCGAGAGAACATATCCAAAGCGATGAAATTGAATGAGAAAATAAGAACTTCAGCCGACGAATTTTTCCAGTGAGTAAATCTGTTTGAAAAGTTAACCATCGTTTTAGAAAGTTGAAAAGAATATTGATGCTCGTTTCAGTAATCATATTCTTCAGATATCAAGTGGTATCGATGAATTAGGAGGCATTGTGTGGCCTCTTTTCATCTGTAACGTGATATCGTGGATCATACTTTATTTGTGTATTTGGAATGGTATTAGAACTGTTGGAAAGGTAATACATATGAGCTCGTGGATAGCATAATCGACGAAGCGCGTGAACCATCGAAATGTTCGCCTGACGAAGGCAAATTCCATACACATTCGAAAAAATAAGACGCAAAATATGAAGAAAAAAAATTTTGTGTAGAAAATATAATTTGTTACAAATTTTCTTTATATAATTTGGTTCCTCAACTTGAATTTGGCAAGTTAAAAATTCAAAACCGTAAATTTTTGCGGTCTATCTTATTTTTTCGAATGTGTATGGAATTTGCCTTCGTCAGGCGAGAATTTCGACGGTTCACGCGCTTGGTCGGTTATGCTATCCGCGGGCTCATATATACATAACATCAATGACTGGACCGACTTTTTCTGTGACCGCGTAATGTTTGCTTTTTCAAGGTAGTCTATTTCACTGCAACATTTCCGTTTCTGATTCTTTTCGTACTTTTCGTACGAGGCATCACTCTTCCGGGAGCTATGGAAGGAATATTGTTTTATATTTCGCCCGATTGGTCACAACTGACGAATCTCAGAGTAAAGTCATGATTTTCATTATCCATTCAAGTCAAAGATAAACTTCATTTTTCATCAGGTCTGGGCTGATGCGGCCATACAGATATTTTTTTCACTGGGACCTGGTTGGGGTGGTATCGTTAATATGGCCAGCTACAATAAATTTAGGAACAATAATCGTCTGTGAGTTTACTCGCATGTTCATCTTCTTTCTCATCAAAGAATTTAAAATAATTGTTTTCTTCCAGAGACTCTATATTGGTTCCTATTTTGAACTGCGGGACCAGCATATTCGCTGGATTTGTCGTATTTTCCGTATTGGGTTTCATGTCGTACAAAACCGGCCTTCCCGTTTCAAAAGTCGCGACTGGAGGTGAACGAACTTTTTACACATGTTGCGATTTTATATTATACTATTAACGCCTCGACTTATCAGGACCAGGCCTGGCTTTCGTGACATACCCGGCAGCTCTTACAATGCTGCCCTTTAAGCAGTTATGGGCGGTTTTATTCTTCGTTATGTTATTTCTTCTGGGCATGGATAGCTGTGTTAGTACAAAATATAAGCTAACGTTTCTGTAACATTATACTGTAAAAATTTTGCGGAATGATCGAGAATGATTCACACGGTGTACACTGATCAAAAAGTTCTATTCAAAATTACAAGAAATCTTATAAAAAGTACCATACTAATGCAGTAACCGGTGGACGACGTGCAAGTATGGTAGAAATTGAAAGTTGGTTTTGTAAAAAATATTGCATACGTAACTGAATTTTATAAGACCAAGTTATATTAACTCACACAAGATATAATTGTAACAGAATGATGACATAGTAAAAATTGTTTTTTCAAACGTTATTTTTTATAATAAAGATGATAAGTATTCAGTGATAATATTGAAATATGTAACAATTTTTGTGTAAATTTTGTAAAAGATCTAGGAAAAATTTACATGTTTTCTTTTCGTTCACCGGTTAATGCATTAGTATGGTACTTTTTACAAGATTTCTTGTAATTTTTAATAGAACTTTTTTATCAGTGTAAGGTGTGAAGGTTTTTGGGGTAACAATTAACTTTTTTTCGGTGTTAAAAACATAACGATAGAGATGTAACAATAAAAAGTTAGTTTCAATGATATTTTTCGCAAAATCTTTTCGGATTAACAAGTCATTCTAGTGTACAATTTAATTACACTTTGTTTACAGTTCGTGCAAATCGAGTCCATTATAACGAGCATTGTCGACGCTTACCCACATTTAAGAAGTCACAAGCCACTTGTTACAATAGCTTCTTTGTTTGTTTTATTTCTCTCATCGATTATTTATGTGACAAATGTGAGTAATTTTATTATTGCTCAAGCAATTTTTAAATCTAATAAATGTCATTAAAGTGGCTTTATTTTAAGGGGGGAATGTATATTCTTCAAATGGTCGACTGGTACGCAGCTTCGATTTCAGTCATTTCCATTTGTCTCGTGGAAGTCTTAATAGTTGGCTGGACTTACGGTAAGCTCGGAAAAAGTAATTTATACTCTGAGAAAAGTAGTATTGTAATTGCGATTTTTCTGAATCAACAAAATCTTTTCTGTGTGTTTAAACAAATTGGGGAGAAGCTTGTAGAGTTAAACACTTTTTCAGTAATTAATAGAGAAAAAAGTAATCGAAAATTGCTATATGGATCATATAAAAAATTCATTTTCATCACAGCAAATGTTTTCAAAAAAGTGGTCCCAATTCTCTACTACAGTCAAGCCAGGAACAAATCTGTTCCTGGCCCATTTTGCCGGTGGCTTCTCTTTCGTCGTCAGTTGTCCGACCGTCGCCACGCGGGGGTTCCTCCTCACGAGTGTACCAGAGAACCCGAGCCGAAAGAGAGAAACGGAATTTCACACGATATGTGCTAGCTCTGCTGCTGCTTGATGATTGCTCCGTTTTGGTAATTCTCCTACGAGGAAGGGGGGGGGGCCGAGAGAGAGGAGGAGAGAGGAAGAATGCACCCACCCGCTAGTAGGAACGAAAGCGCCGCTATGAGCTCCCCCGGTATGTCTCTGCGTGAGACGTGGGCCAACGACCAAAACCCGGAGCGTGGGGGGGGAGTGGGCCGTCCTGTGACAGCGGATGGTCGAGCCAGCCGCATGTTGGGCAATGGCGTGTGTATGCGTAGTACTACCCACTACTATTACAGTTAGTAAGTACTTCCCCCCCCCGTACAGGAAAAGTGAGTCTTCCGCTTCCTCGTAGTCGGAAAACACTCGGAGGAGGGGTGGTCTTCGGAGACGACCGTCGAAACCGCGCTGCACGACGACGACGAGCCCGCTCCTTTCCACGATCGATCGGCCACCGGAGTTCGCCGACGAATGGTCGGCGACCTATGCCTGAGTAGAATCGGACCACCGTATTCTAGATTCATCGAAATTCCTTATATAGTACACGTAGCTTTCTGGGAGCACTTTTGAGAAACTTTCGCACCTTTCACTTTTTCTCTCTTCCTCATTTCACGCGCACGACTCGTAACGCTCTGTTATCGGCTTTCAGTCGGTAACAGCTCGTAACGCTCTTGACTGCTGATAAAACAGGAATTAACGCGGGAGTTGCAAATTTGAAACATCTTTTCAAATGCGCAGGTTGCAAAAATTTCGTGAGGGACACGGAATTCATGATTGGCGAGAAACTGAATCCCTGGTGGCCACTTTGCTGGAAGTATATCACGCCTACAATTTTATCGGTAAGTTACGCGCGTCGATATCGGTTTGTAATCAAGCTCATTTGTAAATAATTTAATCGCGTATGCAAATTCAACGTTCCATCGGGTAATAATTACTTTTAGTTTATCTTCGTCACAACGATTTTATTCAACACGAGAATTACGTACAATGGCGTTAAATATCCAGACTGGGCCGTTGTAATGGGATGGTGTTCCTGTTTGATTAGCATGCTCTGTATACCGGGATATGCAGTTTATTACTGCATTCGAAGTAAGGTTGGTATTTCACAGCGTATTTTTATTATGTATAATGGAAATAATTTAAGAATGTTATTTTTCAATTTACGAGTTCTTGGTTGTTTACAGGAAGGTTTGAAAAAGAGATTACTCACCGGTCTCAGGCCAAGCGAAATGTGGGGTCCTAGAAAACCTGAGGATCGTGAAGAATGGGAGAAAATTATAAACAAATCTTCTCAGTATTCGATGATCAATTATTCTTAAAAATTTCCAAGTCTGAACGCAAAATGTATCAAATAATATCGTAGTAACTTTTTATGGAATAAACTGTGAATGAACCTGTTTAAAATAAACTGTTTTTGGAATAAACTTTGAATATTTATATCTTCGAAAGCTTTTAGCGTTATTTTGTAACCGTTTACGATTCTCGTGTTCACACACAAGTTTTCAGGAAATAGTTTTCTCGCGTTAAAATTATTTTCTTAACAATTTTTATCGAAGCTAATTGTTTTCAAAAAAGTGGTCCCAAATCTCTACTACAGTCAAGCCAGGAACAAATCATTCCTGGCTTATTACCGGTGGCCTCTCTTTCGTAGTCCAGTCATCCCGCGTCGCCACCGCAGGGATTCTCCTCACGAGCGATTTTTCCTTGAGAACCTGAGATGTTTTTGCTGCTGCTGCTTGCTGCTACTCGTTGGTATAACTCTCTCCTACGAGGAAGGTATTGGGGGGAATTGCATGATGTACCATCCGCTGAAAGGAACGTAAGCGGCCGCTCTGAGCTCTCCCCCGTTGTCTCTCTGCTGCGCGCGTAAGACGTGGGCGCCAACCAAACCCGGGTACGGGGGAGTGAGTTCCTTTGTTGACAGCGGAGGGCCACGGTGCCCGCCGCGCGCTGGGCGATGGCGAATATGTATATCCCACATTCGTAGTTGCGCAAACCCCCCCCCCTTTTTCCTCGTAGTTGGACCACAACTCGAAGGGGTCGTCTGAGACGACCGCGAACCGCGCTGCAAGATGACGGGCTGAACTTCCTTCCACAATCGATAATCCACCGGAGGTCGCCGACGAATAGCCGACGACCTATGCCTGAGTAGAATCGGACCACTGTACATAGCATGCATCGAAATTGACTATATAGTACGCGTAGCTGTCTGGGAACACTTTTGAGAAACTTTTGCGCAATTCACTTGTTCTCTCTTCCTCATTTCACGCGCATCAGTCGCAACTCTTTATTAATTACTTTTAGTCGGTAGCAGCTCGTTACGCTCTTGACTGCCGATAAAATAGGAATTAACGCGGGAGTTGCAGATTTGAAACATTATCTTTTCAAATACGCAGGTTGTAAAAATGTGGCGAGAAACTGAATTCCTGATGATCAATTTGCTGGAAGTATATCACGCCTACGATTTTATCGGTAAGTTACGCGCGTCGATATTGGTTTGTTATCAAGCTCAATTGTTAACAATTTAATCGCGTATGCAAATGCAACTTTCTATTGGAGAATAATTACTTTCAGTCGATCTTCGTCACAACGATTATTATTCAACAAGAGAATGGGATTGGGATGGGATGGGGTTACTGTTCTATTAGCATGCTCTGTATACTGAGATATGTAGTTTATTACTGCATTCGAGGTTGGTATTTTGCAGCGCATTTTTATTGCGATGGGAATAATTTGAGAATGTTATTATACAATTTACCAGTCCTTGATTGTTTACAGGAAGGTTGAAATAAGAGATTTATGAACAGAGAAAATTATAAACAAATCAATCATTTTCAAAGATTCTAAAGTTTAAAAGAAAAAGCTATCAATTAATGCGGTAATAATTTTATACGGAATAAACTGTGAATAAACCTTTTCAGGATCAACTTGTTTCGGAATAAACTTTGAATATTTATATTTTTGAAAGCTTTTGGCGTTATTTTGCATAACCTTTTACGATTATCTTTTTAGTTCCTCGTTAAAATGGTGCGCAAATTATTTTATAGTTTTCAAAACAGACAATAAAAACATTTTTTCCGAACATTCAGTTGTTGATAACGACCGCAATGTGAACGGTTGTCAAAATTTTTTGTTAAAAAGTACAGATTTTGTAGATTTAATTGAAATTTTAAGTAAAAAAATTAAGTAGCCAACCGCAACAACAATGTCTGAGAAAACAGATAATCATAGAAAGCAAAAAATAAACGTGGAAACAGAAAAAGCCAAAGAACCCAAAGTATTGAAAATTAACCTAGATGCAGATAATGCTGAAAATTCGCGAGCAAAAATGAAAAACCATGGTCGAAGAAAGAAAAAACTTGCGAAGTATAAAAAGACGATGTTTCTCTCAACCGTAGATCCATACGACAGACCACTCAAGTGGTGGGAAAAAGAACCAGTGAAATATGCGTGAGTACAGACGAATGTTTGAAAAAAAAAAAGAAAAGTTTTTGACCCGAGCAGCATTGCTCAATATTGTTCGAAAAAAAAAAAAAATTGGACCAAATGCGCTGGCACGATTTCGCGGGCGCTCTCGTCAAATTAAGATTGGATTCTCCGTACTTTTAATGACATGACAGAATAGTTTTACAGACTTCGGACGGTATAGATTAGCTGTCTACCAAATCGCGAGCTTTCACTCGTCATACAAGGGGCAAACATGATTTGGCCTCGCGTTTGGGGAGAAGCCCTCGATGTTCCAACTTTTGCACGTGCATCATTTGCTCTCTCAGCACGGTTAGCATAATATGTATTCGTGAAATATGTCCAGGAAACGAATCGATGCCAATGCGTGGAAAACATTGATTCGAGTGCTTTGAATCTCTCCTTCGTGACAAAAAACGGTTTTTCATTTCACGTCGGACATGTTTTGCGGTGGTTTTTGGGGGACTATCGAATTTCTCGTGTCTCTCGACAGTAAAAGCGAAGTAGAGTTTTTCGCGGAAGATCTTGACAATTGGGTCAATCACATATCGAATACGGTAAAAATGAAAGCAGCGCAGGGAATAACGGAAGCAAATACTTTGCATCGACGCGATAGCATGGATGAAGATTTTATGGAATTCGGGGACTTTTTCAAGAGCAGGTAAATTGCTGGCTTTGGCTCTCGAATGTCGTGTAATCATTGCAGCTTCGTATCAAAGTCGCGTCGTTTTGACGCTTGGATTAGACAAACGTGTAGAATCTTACATGTGGCTAATAATGTTGGACATGCACGAGTTAGTTTCCTTTAGTCACTGTCTTTTACTTGTTTTTTCTTTGGCGTGGTTTGCTAAACTTACCACTCGCACCAGTCACGAACGTCTCGCTTTGTGAGAATGTTTATACCAAGTTTAGTTCGACCTCGATGCTCGGGGGTGTCAGGTGTAAGGTGATGTGTGACTCAATCTTTTTCGTAAGACTTTGAAACTTCAATTGATCGCGGATTAATTGAATCTTTTCGATGAAGAACTTTCTTGGAAACGCGGAAGACTTTGGTGAATTGAAACTTTATTTTGAATTGAAAGCGCAATTGTTTCAAGTGCAATATTTATCAGCAGTTTTATGGTTTTGATGAACATTGTTTCGCTTTCAGCTGCAGTCATCCACCTGTTAGAAGAAGGCTCGAAATGTTAATGGGGAGTAATGTCGTTCGCTTGACGGATAGAAAGTACATGATTAAATTAATGTCCAAAATTAAAGAAAATCATGAAAAGCAACAGCGCGTGAGAATCGAAGAGAGAAAGGTATCGTTTGACTCGTCAATTACGAGATGCAATGCATAAATATACAAGACAAAAAAATGCAAAAAAATGCGTTTTCCCTTATTGAGGGTGTTTTTTCATTAGTTGATAAAATATTTCGCTTTCAGAAACAAGAGTTATTGCGAACGAAAAACATGATTCTCAATCGATTTATTCCAGTTCGAGAAGCCCCCGAAGAAATTCGTCAATACCCATTGTTCAAGTTATTTTTGTACTGCGACGATTTATTAGAAAAAAAACAGAAAAAGGTTAGCAGATACAACAAGATTTCGGCCGCCAAATGGAAGAGTGAATCGGGAAAAATATTTATAATGCAACATTACTAATTCCATTTAATATGCCAGCTTCATTTATTAAACAAAAAATGGAAAATTTTTATTTTTGAGCTAATTTCCATGCTCGGTCATTTATATTGTTCACAGGACAATTTGCAACAACTTTACCGTGAAACTTAACAAACATGTTCATTCGCAATTTTTCGTTACGAGCATTATTTTATAATTTTTTTGTTTTCGTGAAGAAGATATTGTTTGATAAATTTTGCAGGCATTTTATAAATAATTGTTTTGTTTTGTATTTTGAATGTTGCGTTTTTAGAAAGCGAGAAGAAAACTTCGACTGTCGAAATCTGTGTATAATTTACTGTACCCGGATAACGAGGCGGATGGCGATGAAGGGGACGAGGAGGAAGAGATTTATATGAAAAAAATTTATAACGGAAATAAGGAAGAATTGGTATGCATAAGAAATTTTCATTCCTGGGAATGAAAAAAATTGCTGAAATTGTTGGCATAAACAGGTACCACTGAGCCCTGAAGAAATTGAAAAATTTTTGCTGGAGCGAGAAGCCAAGCAAGACATTGAGGATGGTTTTATGTTATCTCAAGAAGATTATGATCGTCTTCATTACGAAACGCAAGCTGTAAAAAGTTTACGAGATACAAAAGTAAATGCATCTTACAGCGTCTTAAAGTAGAACGATCGATAATAATCATAGTTGAATGAAATGACGCGAGTACGTAATTCGAACCGAGTACGTTTTTTTTACACAGACTGTGGAAGAAATGTATTCGAAAGCTTATGAAATTATCGGAATTTTACATTCTCACGTGGACAAGGAACTTTTGAAGAAAAAAGAAAGACAAGAAGAAGACGATGAAAAAGGAAAAGAAGATAATGAAGAAAATAAAGATCAAGCCACGATAGAGGGCAATTGATCAGTTGTAAAACTATAATTTATCGTCAACTACTTCCAGGACTGTCAAGACTAAGTTATTGGAATAAATATTTTCAAATTCATGTGTTCTTTCTATTTATTATATTTTTTATGAGAATCTATAATAAAAAGTACACTTAGTAATGTATAAAAGATAAAGAAACTTCGATAATTACATTATGTACATTACGTAATTACAAAAACAATGTTCATCTGAATATAAGTATCGACTTGATCTAGGAAACTTAAAGAAACATTTCTAGAAATGCAAAAAATGTCCAAATGAGATTCAAATGGAATTTATTTTCTATGCAGTGACTGAAAACATGTAGAAAAAATTCTAATATTGATTTGTACAATAATTCGAGGAAAAAGTTGCAAAATTGCTTATGTAGGTATAAATTCATTCGTCGTATAAAAAATATGCAATAATAAATATAGACAGTTCTCTCGCATAAATGTGGTTCGAGACAGTTCGAGAAACTTAATCGTCTATACTAAT
>JABFQM010002625.1:0-14424 GCA_022816865.1 Zelostemma sp. ZL-2020 | reverse complement strand
TAGATCATTCACCCGTTAAAAGCTCACTGCTCAGTGCAACTGCGACAAGCATGAACTATCTCCTCGACTTGACACAGAAAGAAAGCTACAACTAAGACTTATATTTCACAAAAATTTCAAATGGCACAACTGCATAGAAACGGAGAAATCGCACTGTCCCAACCTATACAGTGTCCCAACCTAGACGACTTTCCCCTACTAAAAATTTTAATTCGTTAACGGCAAGAGGGTAGTTTTTTAAATTTCAGTGGGGACTTAATTTGGAAGCAATATGATTCATTTATGACAATAAAGTAGAAAAGATTGATAGGGTTCATGTTTATACATCAAATCAATATCAGAAAGAAATATTTTAAGAATATATAAATTTGATTCATGTACTTGATTATCAGTGAAGGTTGAATATATCATTATACAATTATAGATAAAGTTTTTATAAATACATTAAATAAGCGAATACAAATCAATTCCTACTTATTATGTAATTCAAAAATGTTAAGTTTAACACATTTATGCATATTTTCGGATCTGTTATCTAAGAAAAATAGCACAAAGTAAATATTTTTATTACTCCCGGGATGTTTCGAAACTTTTAGTACTTGAAGGAAAAAACATTTTCGTCGGTATAGATGCTGCATTGATATTTCACTAAAAATTGAAGCGAACAGCGACATTGAATCCATCTGGTATGATTTTTCTGAATAAATAACGTAATACTCAAAATTTAATTTCACGAAAAAAACAGTCCTTCACTTCCGATGCGGGGATCATAAAGCGGGGAAGTTTTTGTCGTAAAATTGGTTTACAAGATTCTCTTTATTGATCAAAAAATATTGCACCAGATAAATAGAATTCCGCTGTTGTCTTTATTTTTAAATTGAACATCAAGAAACATTTTCATTGCCGGAAATGTGTTTCAAGATTACGTTAACCTCCACACAAAAGTGTCATATAATATTTTTGAAAGAATTTGGTTATTAATGTTCAAAAAATCATTTTCTAAATGTTCTTTTGCACAAGAAACGATGGGGAATGCGGGAGAAGATAAGAGACTAATTTTGATAAGCTCGAGTGTGTCAGTTGGGACAAGTTATGTTGATGATCTCACGGAAGTTGTACAGCATTCGATACTCGGTGAACTGAACTTAATCCACTCTATGATCCTCTAGAAATCGTTACGGAATCAAATTATAAAAATTGACGATAAGATTGTACGGATTGCTATAAAACATATATATATCACACGGATCCTTTTTACTACGATGAATATGAACTAAACTATATTATCATCGTACAAATTTCTCTCCTTCGTGCAGGGTTTTTTTATTGGATAGAAACTGTAATTTTATAAACCTTCCTAAACTCATTGAATGTTGAACATTTCAAATACAGAAGATAACGTGATATTGATCTAATCTACGGTTTTAAGAGGTCAACAGATTCAGTAAATTTCTTTCAGCAAAATGTAATGCGACTAAAAGTATACATAATATATACAGCTCGGGATAACATCAATGTGTAGAGAAACTTTTTTCGTTTACTCAAAACAATTCTCACGTCATGAATTTAGAACTACGGGCTACGTTTTGTACATACTAGAGAAAGTTAACTGTGAAATAAATATATTTGGTACAACTATTGCGACTGATTCAATCAACCCTTGTAGTATATTCGTTAAAATAAGTTCGCAGGCGAATATTGTAACGCGCGCACGTACAATCCGGTTATAGCTGCACTTCATGTTTTCTGAGACATTTTAGTCGCGCAGAATCAATCGACTTAGTTAAGCCAATAAATTGTTAAACCACAATTTCGTATTTCGGTCAAAGCTCGAAGTTTACGAATGATATGTCATATCAAATCATTTCGAATAGTTCTAAAAAAAGTTAAAAATGTTTTTAGATAATAAAAAGAGCTGAATACAAACTTTTCGTGAAGATATACGAATACGAGCTTCACCGAAACACCGAATTACCATGGTCGCTCGTAGCTTATTAAATGTATAGCCAGTCAAGCATAAAACCTGCGAATGTCGCCGATGGCTAACGAAACTATATAGTTTGACGTATAACGTACAAAGTGCACACAGAAAAAGAGTACACAAGTGTATTATTTAATGTAAATATGAATAAAGCAAGAGAAAAATAGTTACGAAATATTCTTACTTCCGGTAAATTATGAAAATCGCTAAAATATGAATAGAACGAATTGTCGCTAATTGAACGGTCGCTTTCGGGTACAGTCTTACTCCTGAATGCGTGTCCTCTCCGACCCCAATATTTTTATACTTTTTTTCGCACAACTTTTGAAAGTCAACCCTTGTTTGCTTTCTTATTATTCTCTAGGTTAACATGTTCTTGTTTCGGCCTGATTTCTAGTGACACCAAAAAGTTCCTCGTTTCGATTTCTAGTACTTTCGTCACTTTTATTTTCGTTTTGTGTGTATTCTCGTACATACATACATGGACATATAGATGTGCATTTACGTGTTCCGTTGACAAACTGAAAAAAGTGCAGAGAATTGATGAAAAAAATGTAAGTTGTCATGTAAATTGTTTAGCATGACGTACTCCTTCACATTCTTTACCTCCCAACTGGCACGACTCGCAATTAGTGTACCTGACATTACTTCTTACATTACCTGTGCAAATTTGTTACACGATTCGCTTTCATCAACTGAAATTGCTTTTCTGTGCTCTGCGTGACTCAATTTTGAAATATCGAGGTAAAAATAAATTGAGAAGTAAAGATTTCGATGGAAACTTGTCTCACTTGAAGCGTCTTTGAATGTTTTCCCGAGCCTTATAAATATAAATTGTGGCTTTCCAAATGATATTGAGCATTTTCACATAATAGGTGGATCGTAAAGTCGGGTTGTTTTGGGCTTGCGGGCTAACATTGTACCAATTGCCGAACGGTGGGTGAAAATATTTCGAGTGGAATTTCATTTTCATTTATTTTCTCATGCAAAAAGATTAAAAATTCGATATTCAAGAACGCAACGTCATAAGTAGTGATATCGGACTTTTTTTAACATAATAATACAATCAATATCTGATTCTACAAATCTTATTCAATTAAATTCCGGCGACAGACAATTATTCTGGAGATAAAAGGATAATTGGACGGAAACAGATGGAATGAAAAGTGTAAAAAGCATTTTTCCGTGCACTTTTCTATTTTCAAGAAAGTTCTAAAGCTTGTGTCGTTTCTTTATTAGTTTGATGCTGGATTTACGCTACATTTAATAACGTCAAATAGGAATTGATGTTGATGTGACAAGGAAAAGCAACTACAGTGGTTGCTACATTTCTTTTCCGAAGAAATGACAAATTGAGAAACTTAGAACAACAAAGTAAATGGCAACATCTGGCAATGTACGGTGCCACAGCGGAAAACTCCAAAATTGACTTATCAAAAAATACAGACCTGTGTTGATGCTTACATTGCGCTACTTTCAATGCGAAATTTCGCTGCGTATAAAAATGCATGTAAAAATGTTAAATAGATATAATACTAAAATTATGTGCAAGTATACGATACTTTTACAATTAATGTTGAATAAATTTTTACTTGTAATTCTATAGAATGCGCAAAACCTTAAATTCTAGTTTCGGAATGAATTTTCGAAACATCAATGATTCACAATCCTTTTTCTTCGACAACTTCTTTGTAATTTTCATGAGTTGATTATCATACGTCGTTCGATGAAATTTTATCAGTGTATGTTCGAACACGGCAATTACATTCCCCTAAAGCGTAATTTGTACTCACTAAACGACGTGCCATCACTTTAAACAAGTGCACTCACTAATAAACTCAAGTCACTTTCTATCTCGAATAGCTTTCTTTAAGTCATGTTTTAAAGTGAAGTTTGTCCAATCAGTTTTAGCGTGTGCTCTCACCAGTTTCAAATTAACCCTGGCCTCATTTCCACGATGTTTTTTCTTTTATTACCGAACTGACATTCGTACATTCATTCTATGCTTGTTTTCTTGGTAATTTTGTGAATTGACGTTTTTATGACTACACCCGAACCATCCATGGAAAAAATGAACCAATTATACCGTCCGCGAAATGAAAAGTATGAAAAAGACCAGCTTTGACGTTTTCAAGATTGATACTCGATGTAATTTTCATAAACTAATCTTGAATAATTTTCGATACGCAACTAGATCTGATACAAATTTATGAAAAAAGATTTTGCACTTTTCATCGGGCAAAGAAACATGTGAATATTGACGAAATGCAACTCTTGAATCGCACTTATATTTCTATAATTGAATATTTCACTTGAATCCTATCAAGCAGTAAAATATATCGTACATTTAAGTCTACTTCCTTAGGTCTTTGAAGTCTTCATAATTATCACATTATGTTAATTACGTACTTTCAATTCTATTACCGCAATGCTCGAGTCTTTCGTCTAACGTAATGTAGAATTGTAACAAAAAGTTGTAAATGTAATTGAAACGTAGTGATGCTCTATGTTTGATATCGACTTTTGTTTCAAACGCGAAGAAACATCAACGTGACATGAAATTATTCCAGTCTCTGAAATTACTGAAGTACTTTTTCCTGTCCGTTTGAGAGCATAGTAGTTACGCAACAAGGTTCACATGCTTTGCTACAAGTACCCGTTAAACTTTGCATGGCGCTGAGTAATTTTACACTAACTTGCAATTACTTACTTTTTAATAATTAGGAGAAAGACATTAATTTCATCATCCTTACAATAAAGATTAGAATCTTTGGACTTGCCGAATCGAAACAATTTTCAACTCGTACGAGTAATTACTTTTTTGAATAATAAAATGCAGTGGCTTGTATAAACAATTGAAGAGAATGAATTGGGATCAATCATACTCGTTCAACTTTGTATTCTTCTCATTCTCATCTCAACTCAACCCCATGTCTTTCTCTTAATTAACTGTGAATAATTAATTTACGTAATTTGCTCGAAAAATTGAATGTGAAATATATTATAGGAGCAAATTGCGAAGGAACGGCAAGTGACAGGCCGCGTTCAAATACAAATCTGGTACGAAGCGGATCGTAAAGAGCTAGTCGTGTCTGTATTGGCAGCTGATGAACTCGCTCCTCGTGAAGATATCGGATATGGCACCATGCCAGAAGCGTACGCCAAACTCAAATTAGTTCCAACTTAGTAAGTCGTGATAAAAAAAGCATATTTTAATATTTTCATTGAAATTCTCGATTTTGAATAAATCTTGAAATGAATGAAAGTATCCAAAGTTCAATACCTTAGAATCACCTGTTCGGCAATTATTTTCTATAAAACATTTAACTCCTTAGCGGAGAGCAGAGCTCGTTGAAAACGGATGTGGCTGAACCGACTCACAATCCTATTTGGAATGCAACTTTAAATTTCACGGGCGTTTCCGGAGAAAAGCTCATGGAGCGTACCATTGACGTAAACCTTTGGGATTACTACGCTGATGGCGAACATGTTTTCCTTGGCGAATGTACCATCGATTTAGAGAAGGCTTTGGAGGAAGATAGAACAGTATGGTAAGATCAATACGAATCACGGATAACTTCAATATCACGAACAATGAACGATCGATTAATAATGCGCATTTTTTGATTCAAGGTATCGATTAGAAGATCCGCGAGGCCTACGTTCAGGAAAATCCTCATTTTGTTCCCCAAGAGGATCTTTGTCCATTGAAGTAGCGCAGAGACTTCTTCGCAGGACAGACATCAGAGATCGAAGCTACAGTGACGATACTCAAAGTGATAGTGGTAGTCCTGAACCCTACTTTCTACATCCAGATCACGCGTATCACGGCAGTTCGAGAAGAGGATCCAGCCAATCGGAGCAACTTGAAATTGAACCATATGAATTGAGCAAAGATTACAGCAGATCCTTGCCAGGAAGTCGTAGAAGCAGTTTTCAAAGTCAAGCTGGTACTGACAGTAAACGTGAGTATGATCGAATTGCTTATTGATATCTAAGTTGGGAATAATTTCACGGGAAAACTATGCATTCAAAAATTATTTCACGGGATTAGATAATTTGACTCCATGAAGATCAATTGACTTCTAACAGGAGGAAGTATTGGCGAATCTGAAGTACCAGTTGTACAACATTACCATCGCGAAAGGCGTCGAAGTTCTATTGCGAGACCAATGCGAGATCACGAGGAGATTCTTGAAGGATTAAGGTCTTTGAAAGCGGCCAAAAACGAGCTCGGTAGAACAATGAGTTTCTCCAGCGACAAGAGACGCGGAAGCCGTGAGTAGCACTTTTAGCACCCTTACGCTAGCCGTCACTGTGTCTCTTGATATCCTACTTATTTCATTTTCTGTGTTTGTCCGTCTGTTGCATCTTTTACATCGACTTTCTTTTGTATATTAATGTCACGAAATTCTTCATCGGTCCATAATTGTTCGCCATGAATTCAACGACAGGTCGAGTAACAATCTCCAATTGCAGTATGTGTGATTTTGATGATGACTATAATCGCTTTTCACTGTATTATTTTTGGATCCTGCCGTTTTGTTTTTATTAGTACGTGCATTATCACGTTATAGTTTTTCCAAACCCATTGTTATCGGTTCACGCCATCACTCGCACTTTGACCGAGCGAACGAAAGTTTTTATCATTTACAATCCCTGCTATGAAAATTGATCTTTATCGGTGAGAACACTGTACATCAGATAATATTTCATTTACAACGCTTTTTTGCACAGTGTAATCAGAGTGAAACTTGTCCAATTTTTTGCTAGTATCAAACAGATCGTCTGTTAAAACAGCGTAGTTTTCTACAAATTTTACTTTTGTAATCTTACACTATGATACGGAAATTTTGAATGACTCGTTATTGATTTATTTCGATTGATATCTCAATTTGAACCAATTTCTTCTCGATCAACTTCCCTTAATCTACAAGGTCACTAATTGTACCAAAAGCCTACACTGGATGAGCGCTTCTGCAATATTGGCAAGCTTAGAAGGAAAAGGTAAACTTTATTTGACTGTAAAAAACATCACAACTTGTGATAAACATTTATAATTTTAGTGGAAAACAATGCGTTGCTCTAAATTTTGATAACATAATTAATGACAGTCAAAAAAAGTTACTTCTCGATTGTACCAACTCTAAGTTTGTTCACCCCAGACGAATACATTTGCTTAGTGTTCAATGTTCAAATTTTTACGCGTTACCCAACAATCTCAACGATATTTGAGAAAAGTTTCTGCAAAATAACATTCAATACTACCAGTTGAAGTCACCGTTGCACGTTCAGTGTTTTTCGTTCTGTGCTGTTCAAAATTAAAGCCGAAGAGCTACCTACTTCAGGTGTTTGCAATTTGAAGAAACAAAGCACCGTTTATCCGAGTGTGATCCCAAAGAAAAAGTGTATACCACAGCGCTTTAACCATCCTTAATACCCATTATTGATATTTTGCAACAAGTCCGTCGCATTCTCGAAAACAATTGTGTCTCTGTGCATTAGTCCGTTCATGGATACAAAAAGCTCATATCTGTACAACAGCTTATTGAACCTGAAGATCGAACGATGATATCCGCCTTCATCATTTGTGCTGCTTGTTCGTTTTCTATGCAAAATATTCTTCAACTGTTGATATCAATAGCGCTGTGTGGTCATATCAATATGATTGTAATCGAATCGTTAAGAACATGAAATCTAATTCTTCTCTTTTACGCAATTGCAAAATAATGTAATATCATCCGTGCGTTCGCTCGGTCGATACGCGATCTACCAATCCTGAACAACCAACCACCAACCTCCATGAAATCATGGACCATCGTGTCCCGATGGCACGACCGACAGAATGCGTAGTCCCAACTATTACTGTGTGGCAGTGCGAGCCTGTGTCTCCGAGGACCGCTAATTCGGCCTCCTTCCCTCTACCGCACGCTACACCACCCCGATAGATTACACTGGCAAACCACTGTCGATCAACGATACGGCCAACTGGTAAGACACTACTTTTCTCTGCAAGTGTCTTTATCTTTATCGTCATCCTCTTTTTTGATGTTGTATCTGCGTTTATTGACATATAATGTTTTCTGGATGGCAAACATTCTTTACATTGCGAAAAGTTATAATGCTTTTCTATTAAAATTTCCGTAATCAGGGTTAGTACAAATAGACTGTTAATTGTTACCGCTTGGTATCTCTGGTAGAAATTCTAACGGATTTATGCAAACTTTTTTATTAACAGAAAAGTTTATTAATAAACAATTGTTTAGGTTTAGTCGCTCAAATCATTCTCAGTCTCAAAACTACCCGTTTAAGATAAGACAAAACGTTTTGCGCCAAGACATTATCCGGCTAAATAAAAGAAACTCTGAAGGCAAGTAAGAATTTCCAGAGGCAAGGAAAGTTGTTGAGTAAAAAAAAAGTACTTGAGTCGAGAAAAAAGCTCGTGAATCAAGATGGCCAACTCTTGATTCAAAACGAATTGTCTAGTGTCAAATGTTGAAATGTAGGAATATCTGTTGCTTGATTCAAGCGAGATATTTTAAGAGTAAACCGATAATGCACTCTAAAAACGACCTATTTGAGTCAAGATGAAACCTTTTGCGTCAAGACGTTATCCGTATTAATAAAAAAGCTCTGAAAGCAAGACAAAGTTGTTGAGTCAAAGGAAAGCTTTTGCTTCAAAAAATAATTTCTGGAAGCGAGAAAAAAGCTCTTGAATCAAGTAACTACCCGGGAAAAAATGAAGAGATCTCCGGAGATCTACGGAGATCTCTGGAGATCTCCTTCGCCCATAATTCCCTGAGATTAACACTTGGTGTAGATCTTCGGAGATCTCCTCATTTTTTCCCGGGTAACTCTTGATACACGACGAATTGTCTTGCGTCAAATGGTTCGATGTCAAAATGGATGTTTTCAAGGGTGCTTATCTGCTTCGATTAAAAGAAATGTATTCGCTTCTTGTACAAAACCTTATAGAAATATCCACCAGAGATTATTAATTTTGTTGTAATTATTTTGTACCGTTTACGTATTACTGTAGTCGTAAGGAGTGCGGAAAATTTTTCAAACCACATGCGTCACTCAATGTACGCTGATTATTACCGATGTTTTTTGCCTTTAAGAACGCTTTGATGGTGCAATTGCGGTGCACAGAAAACATGCATCGACAATTTTTTGCTTCTGCTGAACATAAAATATAGGGTTTAACCCTCTCACAGCAACTCATTGTGTTTGGAAATCACAACAATTCCATTGCACATTCAAAAGTTTGAATCATTGTTATTATGACGATGCTCTTAGAATGGCTTGTTTTGATGTGAAACAGTTCATGTTTACTGCTAACATGCTTCAAAGACACGTATTACGAAAATCTAGATAAATTGGTTTTGGAATCATAAGTACTCCATATTTGTATACGAAGTACTACTTGAAAATAAAGTAAAGTAATTATGCAAGTATGCATGGCCGAATACAGCTCAATCTGTGTGCATATGTTGTTCAAGCATGATGCAAACTAAAACAACCCTTATCGGAGTAGGTAGTCGGAGTGTAAATAAAAGATATATTCGATATAATAGGCTTTCTTTAACACAATCTAAACACGTCTTTGATGTGGCGTTTTTTCTGCATCACTTACTTATTCAGTCTATGAGAAATACAACATGATAAACTTAACTTTTTGGGTGACGAATTGCTCTAATAAAATGATGGCCAAGCTTTTTAGATTTCTAGCAGGCGTATCATCCTGGGAAACCATGCATCTTGTTTGATCATGTCGGATTAGGTTGGATCATGCCTGATTAGGTCTTATTAGGCCTGATCATGCCTGAAGACGTTAAATTTTATTCAAGTATTTTTAAAATAATATTTACGATTATTCTGTAAAAATTATTACTCGCCGGGATACTTTAAAACGCTCGAAAGTGTAGTAGTCTAGATATGTCACGCATGCCTGATTTACGAATGAATAACAGATTGTTTTCAGATTCTTTCAGGTTTCATACTAGATAGAGATTCACATTAATATACTGGGAACGTACAATAGACACAGTACCTACAATCTTTGTAAAAACGTATGCATTAGAACAGGGTAATTTTACAATTATTTATTCCAGTTAGATATTCGTGTTTATTCCTTTTGTGTGATGTCATCCATAACATATGTGGATGACATCAGAAAAAATACATTGCCCAGAATACCATCGTTTTTCCTGGTACAATGCTTGAAAATAATTTACGAGAAATATACAAACTTTTATTTGCAAGTAGATATCCTAATGTCCAAACACGTAAAATATTACTTAAAATCAAATTTGTAATGGCTCATTCACAGAATCTTTCATATTGAGGGCATACATTTGTTTATATCAACTCGCAAATTGATTTTTCCTTCTTCTTGATAATATATCCGAGAAATTTCGAAAATATATATTATGTAATTTTGGTCGAAGTTCACTGTAAAATCAACGTACCTTACATTAGTTCAGCCCGCGTAAAAATTCTCAGTAGTTTCGTCATCTTTTGGACAATTCAAACCAACTTTTCACATCCATGTTAATGCGCTGATTAAAGAAATATTATTATTTTTATCACAGGGCGAGGTGAGCGTAAGGGTAGTGTCTTCGAAATATCTTCTAGAAAAAAATACGATCGCAACAGTGAATCTGATGACGAAGATAAATTAAGGTAAACTTTGCTAATTAAAAAGACTATTAATCCGTGAATATATCAGTACCAAAATAGTTCAGACTGTTACATTCTTTTACAAGAGAATATTCAAATTTTTTCCGAAAATTGTATGTGATTCGGCTTGTTTATTTATGCAACTTAGATATTGATACTTTCATTATAAAAGTTTTATTATGGTTGGTTTTCATAAAAATGTCATATTTTTTTCAAGGTCATACACAAAGTTATATTTATGTTTTATGCTTTTGAAATAGTGTATCTGATATACTATGAAACATATCTATATTCTCTGATGTATTTTTTTATATATTGTAGCCAGAAAATATATTGTGATGGAAATGGTGTCGATATAAGACTGGGCCCTGGTCAAATACTACCACAAGGATACAAAATACCCGGAGGTAAGAGTTGACGAAATTATAAAAGTGGGTAGGCAGCAGGGGGAAATGATCTGCAGGCGTTAACAGGTCATATTAGGTCTGATAACACCTCATTCTTGTCCACACCTCAACAGGTCTGATCATACTAAAAAGATTAAATCTATCAAAGAAGACTAAAAAACTTTGGAGATTAGGCGAAATTTTATTGATTGAATAAAGTATTCTATCAACCCTTTTCTTCAAAAAACATTTTCTTGAACCAACAAAATATTTATTCGAATATGAAATTAATAGTTCCTCTGATCAGACTTGTCCAGATTCAACCAGATCTGACCATGCTTGACCGTGTCTAATTTTAGCTAAACACCCTGAGAATAATAGTTTCATCAGATCTGATCAAGAAAAATCAGACCTAATCTGATATAACCAGATATTATCGTTAGAATTAAATCTGATTAGCACTAGTTAGACGTAGAAAAAATTAGGTCTCATTAAGTCTGATCGGATTTCATTGAAAAGTGGACTGTTTCAGGACTGATTTGATTAAATCAAACCTAATTTGGTTTGTTTAGACTCTATTTGGTTTAATCAGACTTGAAACCAGGGCTATTCAAGCCTGAGATTTATTTCTTAAGAGACTGAGGTATTTTTTACTATCTTAAAAATGCCATATTATTACCATGATATACAATTTTTTTGCCATGTACTACTTCTACGTACAATTTTCGCAGCTGTTCAATTCCACAAGATCGCAATTAATGTTGCAATTAACGTTATTCTCTATTTATATCGTTTTTCGGTTTACGAATCACAATTACAAATCCATATGGTTTTCAGAAATAAGGCTTGTTCAGCCGTACAGAGATTTATTTGATCTAATTCGATTGAATTTAATTAATTAATGCGCATGTTGGTACATGGTACTCCTGTTGTGGTACAATAATATACTAAAAAATTCTCTATATTATTTCCGATTACTAGGACTTCAAAATGGCGAAGTGCAGCTGGCATTTTTCCTCAGCAAAAAAAACCTTGAAGTTGAAGTCATCAGTGCTCGGGATATTTGTCCAAATGAAGAAGAGGAACCAGGTATGGAAACCGTTTCCATCAGGTTTCTTGCTTGAATAAATCACGTGAATCTGATTATTTTTCTCGAGTTACAGATACTTACATCAAAACGTATCTGCGCGATGAAGAGCGCTGGCTGCTTAAGAGGAAAACTCGTGTGGTACGACACTCTCGGAATCCTCAATATCGTCAGACAATCAAATACCCTAGCTGCCATGCACTTGGCAGAAATCTTTTAGTAATGTTATGGAAAAAAAACCAAGGTTTCGAAAGCAACCAAGGTCTCGGCGGTTCTGAAATTAACCTGAATCTTCTTCTCCCTTTGACCCAATTGACGTTCGGCTGGTATAAACTCTTTCCTATCCATACTTTAGGCAACCAAGATGCGGATTCCCCATGATGGTTAAAAGAAAGATGGGCTCTCGAAGCTGGCGAACTCGATCTCAGACTCAGTCTTTTGCTGAAAGACGAGGAGCAGTCTACTGTTAAAATAATCTCCAGTGACTGAAAAAAAGAACGATCAAAAGTAATTTAATATGATTGAAGCGACGTTGAATGAACCGAATTCAAATATTATGATTGCTGTAGAACTTGGCTTAAAAAAGTTTTAATCAAGTGTTCTCGTACATTATGACTCATCACATCGTTTAACCGTATTGAATTTTTCTCTTCACATTTACTCAAATGAAGGTATCATTGAATAACAAATCGAAGTGTTTTGACGCATTTTTTAACAAAATAAATTTTTTTTTCGTTTTTCAAAATGGAGTTTTCCGAATTTTGATAGTTAAAAATAATTGATTGATAATGCGATTGAGAACTATTGAAGTTAGGTGCTTTACAGTTACTGAATTCTAATTTTTTCGACTTTTATCAGTTGTTAATGCAGAAAACGACTTGAGATTGAATCTGCACCACTGAAATCTTCATAACAACTAAATATCGACCGACCTATTCTGTTTAAGTCACGTTGAGTATCTAGAACCTTGGATGACAATCAAAAATTGTACTAAGTAGTTATCAAATTGAATCAATCCAAAATATGACAATCAGTAAGAAAATGACTGTATCGTACTCTTAGCGCATGTTGCTAGAGTAGGTCCTTCTAAACATAGCGTGTAACAACTTCTACTTAAACTTCTGTAATGACAAATTCAATAGTGCAGTCGCAACAGAGATAGATCTACTCAGGACGTTCAATAGTCAAATATAAAGCACTCTAGAAAAAGAAACATGACCTTTTTTGGGGGCATTTCACAAATATAACTTAGGTCCATCTAAATTTCATTTTACTTCTTCACTAGAAAAATGGCAAGATATTTATTACATCAATTAAAGAAAAATTATATTAATAATGAGAAACGGCCTCTGATTTTAGATTGTATGGATAATGAATTAACAATATGTCAAACATTGAAAAAATTTAAAAGAAAGTGAGAAATTTACACCAATGCAAAGGTTAATTGGTGGAATCGGTAGTTCTAGCAGTATTGCGTAACGTTCGTAATTGTTTTGAACCAGAAAAAGTTGACCGTACTTTCTGACGGAACAAAATTGTTCATTTATGTTAGATACTGTTTGTTTGATGAACTCTTTTCACGTAAGACAATTTCATACAAGGGTTTGGCAATGGTCCATTAAATGGACGATTATTTGTATGCAAATAGTCTTTCATCAATGGTAATTGGAAACATTTTTAACGGATAAAAAACCATGCCGATAACTGGGCCCGAGCTCTGGTAGAGAGGACAACTACTTTATCTTTTATCGCTCGATGTAAGCATTACGTATTTGCTTGCTCTACTTTTCTGTTACTTTTATTCCAAAATGATCAATAAGTCAAAAAATGTTGTCGAAAAATATGGTTTTTCTACACTTGGGAGAACTAATTTTAACCCTGATAACACAGTTTGCAAAAAATTTGATCAATGTTGTGTCCACATATTTACATAAAATTTCATCAAATCATTTCATAAAATCATTATTTGCATGAGATTTTATCAAGTTTCATGCATATTTCATGCAAACCTTCGATTAATTTGTGTAGTATTTGTATATTTGCGTTTTTGTTATTCAAAAATGAGTTATTCGAAGCTCTTAAACATGCTAAAGAGCTCAATATACATGATTATTGTAACAACGAAAATTGAATCAACGAATACTACAACAAAATTTACTATCCCGTGGAAAATTTTTTCATATATGACCATATATGATCATATACAATCATATATGTTCAAAATTCATATATGACCATATATGACCATATATGGATCATATATGAAAAAATGTTCCAGGGGAGGAAAT
>JABFQM010002624.1:0-14423 GCA_022816865.1 Zelostemma sp. ZL-2020 | reverse complement strand
TCTTGAACTTTTTTTTTTGCACCTGTACGCACCTCTTTATAGAGGCCACTAGACCAAAGGCCGACTTTGTAATGCCGGCTCGCTAACAGTGGGGAGTTTTATATTCGCGTCGTTTTTCGCGAAAAATTCCGTTTCGAATACTACTTATGCAATGACCTTACCCCTCGCGATTTGTTTTGCCTTGCAAATAGAAAGCTCTACGTAACGAGCGAATTAATTGTTTGGAATCGATGTGGACGCCTGCAACCTGCTCGTTTTTGTACACCGCAGTCTTGCGTTGCGTTTTTAGGGTGACAAGTCATCGAGAAAATCGGGCATTTTTATTTTCTACATTTTTTTTTTCTGGATTTTTTACTATTATTTTATTATAAGGGGAATGAAGGTGTGACATTCAGGTTGCTTCGTTATGTGGGTGCGTATAAAATTTTTTATTAAATGATGTAGAAGTATTATAATTTATGAGTCAAAAAAAAAATGTTTAAAAAAAAGTATCAGCAGATATCTGAATGCATAATTTTCGGTACTTGATACAAGACATTATGACAAGTTGTGGAAATTATGTAATTTAAAAAAAGAGCGGTAAAAAATATTCAGCTTGTATATAAATTTATTTTCTTGATTAACAAGATTGAGTTAACATCACTATATGTAATGATGACAACAATTTCCGTAACTTTGACTGGATTTATAATTTTTTTTAATGCGGGTATAATTTAGGAATAAATATTGTACATATTTTTAACAAAAATTTAGTCATCTCTTTTCTACATTGCATAGAACTAAAATAAATAACTGATAGCATGATTTCACCGCAAAAAAGTAGAGTCGTAATGTTTTCATGAAAATGTAGAAATTCAAAACAACAAACATGTTAAATTACTCCGGTCGCTTAATGTAAGGGGGAATTGGAAAAAATATTTATAATGCAACATAATCAATTTAATTTAATATGCCAACATAATTCATTTAACAATATCTTCTTCTTCACGAAAAAAAATACGCGATTGAAAAAACTGTACGAAAATGCTCGTAACGAACAATTGAACATTTTAACAGTTTTTACCGGTGAAAATTTTTATTTCTCAGCTAATTTGCATGTTCGGTCATTTATATTGTTCAGAGGACAGGGCAACAACTTTACCGTGGCGCTTTTAAAAAATATTCATTTTCCAAAAAGATACATGCATTTGTTTAGTAAGTTGTTCAAAAATTCTTTAAACAAATGCATGTATCTTTTTGGAAAGTGAATATTTTTGAGTGAAATTGTAGAGTTTATCCTTTGGAAAAGCCTAATTTTCGTAAATGTATAAACGTTTAAAAAAATTGTTGAAATCCGGAGTTACCAGAATTATTTGCAATTTCGAGATTTCGATACATTGTTTTGATTTGACCCAGTCCCCGGACGTCATTCGAACTTAGTCATTGAGGTCATTGCTGAAGTTCAACTGCATTAAAACACATCTGTTTTTAACTATGCCGTCAACAAACTGAAACCTACTAATAAGATTTATGCGTGATTTGACCGAATTGCTACGAATTTGCAGAAAGAAACATATCATTGTTCCAATTAGAGCGAACAATTCGAAATTCCGCTTCCAGAAATGACGTACCCAAATTAACCAACTCGAGAACACGAAATTTATGGATTGTACAAAAGTTAACAAAGTATAAATTATGAATTCACGCAGTTTTTTTGGTTTCTACGACATGGATATAAAACCCGGGAGTTTTGATTTCGTCGAGCGGTTGAAAGTCGCCGAATATACTTTGTTTCGTGTCGCTTCCAAATATTTCGGTAAGCAACTGGCGAAATATTCCCAATTTATGCGGGTAATACGAGAGTCTAAAGTTACTTTCCATCGTATCGTTCTTTTTCTCTTGGAAACTTATCGAATAATCGAGTATCACTAAATTGGGAGTTCCTTCGGTGAACATGACGGAAGCAGTGATGGACTTTAAATGTTGGCTCTGTAAAAAATGGAGAAGACATTTTAGTTTCGTACACGAAACATGCGAGAATCCCGGTTATATTTACATTGTAATATATGCTGCGAGGTGATGTTTTTCCATCTCTGATCATTTCGTCGTAATTTCTGTGATCGATCAGCAAAAACCCGCCGGGTTTTACGCACTTTTTGAAGTTCAACAAAGCTTGTCTGCAAACATTCGCATCGATATTAAAAAGGGAAATTTGATTGTTAAAAATTTTGTTGAAAAATAATAGTTTATCAACAAAACGAACGTTTAAACAAAGACATTGTGTTTATAATGAATTTTTCAACACTGCAATCTTTTAATTGTTAATTTAAAGAGGTTCGATTATAGAATATTTCTGATCTCACTTTTGTTCTCGTTGATCGCCGAAGGAATCTAACAAATGAGCGAAACTGTTTCCTAAACAAAGCACAGCATCGAACCCTTCGCCTAACAACGACGAAATATCTTCAGTTAACGATAACCAATTTGCTTCTTCGATTACTGCAATCACGATAAAATGCAAGATTAATTTGAATAACAATCTCTCAGAAGTCGGGTTTGCAAAATTCGCAAGAGCTCACTCCACTTGTCGAAGGCTGCTTCTTTTCTCCGCTTCCATCTCTCCTGCAGAGCGTACTTCAACATTTTGTCCGAAGCGTCGACGCTGACAACTTCGTATCCTTCTTCCAATAGCATTATGGAATCGACGCCCGTGCCGCAGGCGACGTCTAGGATACGACGGCATCCCTTATCTTTCAAGAGATTCACGATGAAATTTCTGTAATTTTCGGTCCTCTGTTTTTTGTCCCCGATAAAAACTTCCCAAACCTTTGCCGCTGTTCCGTCCGCGTATTGGTCTTTGATACCTTCGGCCGCAGCTCCCAATGAACGGGTTCGAAATACGGAAGAATCCGCAGACATCTGTTATCGATAAAACGTTGATATTTTTTATTCGAGTCTTTTATTCCCCCGAAAAATCAGGCAGGACATTCATTTGCGATTTAGTATAATCTTTTGCGAATCACAATTTTTTAACGAAAATCAGAGTGGAATATTTCTTGTCCCTCGGAGACACAATTTTTTGGATTTTTTTGCAATTTGAATTTTCTGTTTGATTTCTCCACTCAATTGTTCTGAAGAAGAGATTGTTCTGCATCCAATTCGTAGATGATTTTAGAAAATGTGTATATTTTTCCTAAATACTGCCGGTTTATAAACGATCGGACGTTATCTTACTAATTACGATGTGAAATTAAAATGTAGACCGAGTAGGCATTTGTAATAATTATTGGTAAACCCCAAAAGAATTCCCAATTGGAAAACCCAAAAGGCATTCCTAATTTTAAAACCAAAAAAACCCAAAAAGCATTCCCAAGTGGGATTCCAAATTGGTAAAACCAGTTGGATTTTTTCAGCTGGGTGAAATCGTGGATTTGTTTCGATTTTTCTAACGTGGCGTTGAACGATGAAGCATATTGTTGTATTACGTTTCTAAAGAAACGTTTATAAAATGCGTTGAACCCTTTTTCGTTAAATAAGCTAAACATTCCTAAAACTGATAATTTGTTATTAATTTGTCTTTGTACACGTGTCTCTGTCACCCAATTGGTACACGTGAAACATACGATTCAATTCTACCCAATGATTAACTTCGAGTAGATTTCATTCTAGATTTCATTCTCTTAAACTGTATTTTCCCAAAAGCTAAAATAAACTAAATAAAGTATAAAGTTGTAAATCGAGTCTTTTTGCCAACCACCCGACTTTGCCGAAGACCAACTCAACAATATGGATCGCGTTATCGGAACATTTTATTCATTTTATTCACTTGAGATTAATCTGGTTCATGACTCATCAAAAAAAATTCGCAAATACTCTCACTCCCCCCATGTTGAAAATCGCACTCGATAAAGCTCGGGAACTTTTACGGATTGTAAAAATAAAATGATAACGATATTTCATCACGTGTTTTTGACGACACGCAGAAGCTAAAAAAATTGAAATGTCGGGCATTCAAAAGTGATGCAAATTCGATAAGTCTAATAATAGTGTCCCTATCTCTTTCGACGCAAAATTAACTTCATACACTTTTTTAAAATGACGTAACTGTATTTTTTATTGCATCATGAAAATTTAACGCATCAAACATTTATTCGTTTCGAAGAAATGCAAGATTGGCACGTGTCAATTTAAACAAATTTTGTAATGAATTCTTATATTTGATATTTGTAGATGAGCGAGATGTGCGAAAACTATGTTGTTCTTGTTTTAACGCTGAATAAATGTGAAATTCTTACGTTTGAAAAAGTGAAGTTTGCACGCTGACAAAATTTGTTACAACTTCAAACACAAATCAGATATTGATATGACCGTACTTCGGCGAGTTGTCGGGTTACGTCTGATCTTAAAAAGACCCAGAATTGTATTTACCCGATCATGTCAAAAGAAAATGTAATGGAAGGGGCAAAGTTATACCTAACAACAGTACCTGAATCGTACACCATTGGCTCGAAGATTCTTCCCCTACAAAGAGGGGGTAAAGAGATAGGAGAAGTTAAAAGAGATGTTGCAACACCAAACGTCCAAGGCAATCATACTCTTATGTTATTAAAAATTTTCTCAGATGTATACATTATCTTCATTTTGAACCGAACAAACAGAGCGATAAAGAAACTAAGACACTCGCAAATACATATTTCGAAACAAATTTTAAAATTTTCTATGCTACTTTCTTTGGATGATGCAATTATCCTAGATTTGGAACAGAATGAAAAGATGTTCCATTTTTCGAACGTTTATAATGATTTTGTTTATTTTCGAGATAATTTAAAGTATTTGCCGAGCAATTGCGAGAGCAAATGTAGAACGCAAGATCAAAAAATGTTTCAAGATTTATTCACATGAGAAATAAACATATCTGTACACCAGATACTCGTAGCGACTCAAAGTTTCGTTGTTGTCAATGAAGTATAAAACTATAACATTCTCTTTTCAACGTCTCGACTGTATTAACAAATCCAATTTCTGAAGAACGCTTTGCGACGGTTTTTCTACACAGTGTTAAACAAAATTCGAAATATTGAATTTCTTCACATTTCTCAATGATTTTGACAAAATTGCACAATTAGTTCGAAGTGTAATCATCGACGGGCCAAATATCCACATTCTGAGATGATAAAGCTCGTTCATGTGAAACTTGTTTAGCAATCAAGTTACATATTTATTTATTTTGCAGGGACGACTTGAAACCTTGGCAAGCAGAGTCCAAATTTGGTTTCGATTCCGGTGAAAATTGGCAGTGCTACTTGATAGCCGCCTATGTGATCGGGATTCCTCGATCGTATATCTTCGGGAACTCCTGTCGTTGGTTCTGATCCAGCAGGTCGCCTTGAAAAAATTTACAAAGTTAAATTAACTTGTTTTAAATTTTCGAACGGAAAAATGGAAATTGAAATAGCTTGAAGTACTTACGACCCACCGAAATCGACGAAGAACCACCTTTGTAATAATTCGTAAACGAAAAGAGTAACGCCAAACTGGGGCGACGATCTAAAAACTCGGGCTAAAAATTTGTTCACATTAACATCTTTTCAATTATAAACCAACGCAAAAATATAAATGGGCACAAGTTGGGAGTTTTGCATGAGACAAAGTACAGAAATATGAACAATTATTTGTAACCTTCGGATGAATCATTAATCACATAAATTCATGAAACGTCGTTAGTGTTAAAAAAACCTCAACACTGAAATAAAAACCAAAACTGAAAATGTCAAGCAACACGCGCTCTACTTACTGAAAAATAAATCACCAGGTCATAAAAAGGGACGAAAAATGCGATGGGGCGAATCCCAAGCACATCATCGACCGTAAATGTATTCAGTTTAATTAATCAAATCGAATATAGAATAAATTTCACGTCGATATAAATAAAAATCAAAGAAGCACTAGAGTAAAAGCATTTTGCGAAAAACTGACTTTGGAACAAATGAAATTCCTTTTTTCAAAGAATATAACTAGAAGTTTAAAAATTCTTTGATCTGTACTGAAATTCGTAACTGACAAAGATTCGTCAAGGAAGATACCTGAAGTTCCTTTCCAAAAAGCTCTCGCTCCTTCTTCTTTGTATATTTTACGTGCGCAATCCATTAACCCGTTGTACGTCGTCTGCCCTTCCCTCGCAACGACCTTGAAAAATATGTAGTTATGAACGAATAGCCCAAATTTTGGGAAATCAATTATTTATATACCTGTAATCTTGTTTTGATAACATCAGCAGGCGTAACGAGAGCAGCGGCAGGAACGCCAGCGATGGCTCCCGAAGCCAGCAACGAAAGAGGCGTGTTGTATCCTCCTTCGTCCGCGAATTTGGACTTTACATGAGCGTACGCCGGGAAATAAATTGCACTAAACGGTATGTCACGCAGGAAACACGCTCGAGCACCCTGCGAATACAATTCTTTAGACAAAATCCTCTTTTTCGAACATTGGTCATGAAAAAGACTGAAACATCCTCACTTTGTACAAGCCAAAAAGGCCGAGTTCTTTGACAACTGTCCAGGCTCTTACTTTGGCAGCGCCTGCTATTTCGCCAGCAACTTGGAGCCGAATCTTGACGATTTCTAAAGGATTTGTAAAAATTACTTGTGACCCTCCTGCCTAGAAGCAAGTAAAATTATTTGCTTATCTAAATTTGTGATTTCTCGGAGGGAAATTGATTGTCATTTCTCACGAAATGACGCTCAACGTACACATGCTCCGGACAGGATTTCCCCGTACATCGGGATGCTGCCGTTTTTGTCCATGAGTTTGTCCCTACAGAAGTCGTTCACCGTGAGTTTAATGGCCTTTTCTGGCGCGACGCCCATTAACTGCGGCACTAGGCCGCGGTAGAGACCGAAAAATCCCTCGTGCCTTATGACCTGTCGAAGAAAAAAGAGTTGAGATTTACGCGTCTTGGAACTGCTTCGATGAATCTTGATCGGCGCGAAATCTTCACCTTTTTACAACAATCCATACTATTTCTGTACATTAATTCGCCTACGAAGGAGCCGGATCTCTGGTTCTGCATTCGAGTTTTCACTAAATCTATAGGGTAAACAGCTGTTGCACCCACGGCTGAAAAATTAAAGATTGAATTTAGTTTCTTGTAAAGTGAATTCAAATTTTCGTGTTATTTTTTATGGCTGAATTTGTACCTCCGCCGATGGAACCAAGAACGAATCGATAACCGCTCTCCAATATTTGTACAAACACTCCGCGCTCGTCTGGACTCTGCAAGAAAAAAAAGCCAACATTGAACGAGCGGAAATAAAAAGCTGAATCGTTGAATTAAAACAATGTTCTCACCGATACAGCCTTGATTTCCGCAAGACGCATTGTTATTTGTTTAAAATACTGTTCCGGTGTAATGGCTACCAAATCATTGTAGACGATTCTTCTGTAAACGAAAGGAAATGTGAATGAAAATGTGCATGAAGATTGAAGTGTAAAAAAGGTACACTGCAATGGAAGGAACATGAAAGAATAAGGTGCATTGTACAAAAAGGGTGTTAGAAGACGTTCAACAGTGTGAATGAAGGACATGTCACGCAAAAACACACCCAAACTGGACTTCTTCCATGGACCTGATCCAAGCGGCATGGCCTAATTATTTGAGAAATGAAAAATCATGTCCTGCTTAATTTCTTTTAGATCCTTCCGAACTAAGTAACGTCCTTAATTTCCAGGGCAACGAAAACGTTGCCCTAACCTAAGCTCTCAAAGTTGGACTGTGCAGAAAACATAAAATGACGTTTGATATGATTCATGATTTGGGTTCTTTTCGGGATCCATAGGACGCGCTCAATTCTTTAAAACCCACCCCGTATGATGCAGTATGTCACAGAGGTGAAAGAGAATGTCCACTTCCAATGGTGTGATTTGCGACATCATTTGTGCGGAATGTAAAAATTCCTCTGCAATAGAAAAGATGAAGTTACGTAACTCTCGGGAGTTAAATTACACGTTGTGAGAACTTATCCTTGTCACCTTTGGTAACTTCTTGGTATCTGTGTCCATTAGAGGCATTCAGGTAGATACGTTTAATGAGTTCCATGTTGTTCAGGAGAGAATTGAATGCCATGAAGTAAGGGAAGCTTATTTTGTGTCCGAATTGCCCGGTGCTCACTGCCTGCAGCCGAAAATTGTCATGTGAATTCAAATCTTGGGGGAACTGAGAAATCGGGTGATTCATTTCTACTAACAGTAATTAAATTGTCTTTCACTGCTTTCGTCAAAAGGTGGCTTTTGATGCTCAGCATAATATCTTGGAAATCTCTGACCGTTATGAATCCAGCTACGTCCTTGTCGAACTTTTTGAAACCCTCTATCGCGTACTCTTCATGAAAATCCTGAAAAAGAATTGAAACCATAACCACTGCTCGTAGTTTGGAAGACTTCATCAGACGATTTTATACTTACATGTAAAAATTGACTGAATTCTGCGTAGTTTATAAGTCTTTTCTTGTCCTGTCCAAAGTATAATTTGATAAAGCTACTGTCCATATTGAACGGCATTTTCTGGTGCAAAATTGTCTTCGTTATCACCTCAGCGAACTCATCTACCGACGCAAAGAAAAACAGAAGTAGATAATCGTTGATTGATCGTTTCCTTTTGCAGATTTCATCGCTCACCGAACGTAACCATTCCATTTCCATTGGTATCGAACAACTGAAAAGCTGTTCGGTACAGTGCATCAGGTACACAAAGTAGTCCTTCAAACTCTTGGAATTCCGAAAATGATATGAGCCTGTGACGATAAAAGAAGAATGTAGAAATGGTACAATAATTCGGTATTGAATCATCTATTTTGTTTTATTTTTCTTGAAAACATTTACCCATCTTTGCTGGTATCAGCGATTCCAGCGAGCAAAGCCACTGAATCAGGGTTGAAATCCTTATCAGTGTATAAACCAAGATAGCTTCGTACAAAATCAGATGGGGTCATAAACCGCTCGCCATTCTTTTCCTGTGTGGCATACTGCAACACGAAAAAGAGTCGTTTATGCATTTTTGTAGCTCTTGGAAGAACAACAGCAAAAACAGTAAATTGACTGAATATTTAAATTATTTTGCAATCAAATTTTATTAATGGTTGGTAAATAAAGTTCTTTCTTATATTTTTTTGACAACTTCACATTTTTAGACGGTGATTTTAATTCAGTTTAAAAAAACCTTGTCATCACGATTAAAACGTAAGCAATTGCATTTTGGGATATTTTTAAAAATTATTCAAGTTTTCATTTTTAACGTGTCTTTAGTTGACTGAAATTGCAGTAAGGATGTGTTTATTACAGACAACATTTTACATATTTTGGATAAAAATTTACCCCATTTATAAAAATGGACATAAAAAATCATTCTTTAATTCAATACCTGATTAAAAATTTCATGAAGGCGTTGACTGTTGGCACGCTTTAAGTATCCCGGACCCTGAAAACGTAAAACTCGATTACAATCCTGAAAATGTTTGAAAAAATTCTCGAGCGTAAAAATTTTATTAATTTGATATTCGTTGTCTTTTTCTAACGCGAGCGATACTGTTATCGACGTCTATAAAAATACGAGGCTATCTCGAGAGACGATTGTCGCTTTATTCTGACAAGCGAGTTTCAAGAGACCCGATTTTCAGTACGTGCTGGAATACACGATTTCAGAATTTACTTGCGCAGATGTGCCTCATGCTCTGAAGGTAAAATCGCTCCTTCTTTCTCTGATTCTCTCGCGCTACGAAAGATCGGGAATAAACTGGTAAAAGATTGTTCGTACGTAACATTACGTCAAAGTGCGTTGAGTTATTCATGAATCACGTGATTGTTTTGTGAAATCGCTAGGAAAATGATCAGAACATAGTTTGTTTTCATTGTAAAAAATTAATGTTAAAACATTCGGCAGTGCGGGAAAATTGAGTGCAATTTTCTTGCATCGTCGAACATTTTCAACCTTTAACTGAACCGTGATTTCATTGAAACAATAATAATTGTACTTTTTTAAGTTTTTAAGAAAATTTTTGATCGGGAATGTTCGATATAATTGTCGGTAATGCAGGGAAGTTCGGCATGTTTTAATATTTTAATCGTTTAATCCGTTTAATCCGTCTCGGGCTACAGAAACTTACTCGTATGCTATTTTAGCTTGACAGCAATGTTAAATTAACAAGATTGAGGATTTCACACGGTGCGCAAGGCCCGAAAAATCATGTTGGTTTGACATTGAACTCTGCGTTTGTCCTCATGTAAACGCAGCATGATTTCCCTACTGCAGCAGCCAGTTTTCATGCTGGATTAGCTTAGCTTTTTTCCCCGTGTACAAAAATACGCTCCTCTGTTTTTCCACTTTCTACGAATGGTCTTTGCCGCATGCATATTTCGAATACGTGAAAAACAAAAAAGGTTTACGAAAAATTTTTACCGAAAGATAACAACTCTATAGCTGACAATGCCTGATAAGCGATCGAAAAATTTCCAAGAATTTCTCTAGTTAAATTCTTCATGATATTCTTGACGTAGAAATGATGCACGGTTATCTTCGAGATTACTATCTTCGACGATAACAGCTGCCCGGGAATTTAAATAATCCTTTTTTAATTTTCCAAAACATTCATTGAGCTCGTTTTCGCGTGTCAGCAAATTTTCTTGCGCGCGGAAGTAAAAAAAGGAAGCAGCTTGTATATGTGCACGTGCAACATTGATTTGTCCCTGACATAAGCAAACCCACACAAGCGCGTGCATCGTTATTCAATCCGCGCGATATAAAAAAAGGGAGAATTGATTTAGTACAATAACTATCAATCATCATTTATTTTAAGAACGCTAATTAGATTTTACGTACCGATAAAGCCGCATATCAATTAAAAATCGAATTCTGACGAAAATTAGAAAATTTTCTAGAAAAGTTCGATCGAGAGGGGGGAAAAAAAGAGAACGATATTTCTTATCACGGCATTACTATGCATATTTTACGACTTTTTACGTACTCTGGTAGTCGGCATATTGATATCTGGTGCTTATAAGGTACAAACTCGGTAACAAAATCACGAAGCACGTGGCGCACGTGGTAATGTCGTTTATTTTTACGACCCAAGTTGCTTTGCTGCGACAGTGTCGACGGAGACGTGTCTTGACGCTCAAAAATGTTGAAACGATACTGAAGCAATATCGAGAGCTTTTGATTACAACGAATTGACCACGAGAAAACTCGAGAACCAGTCACGTCAGTCACGTCACTCGTGTCATGTCCCCTCTCCTCGGCGCTTTTAGATATACCGTTGTTATGTTCTCGGTATGCTTATGCTTATTTTTCCCTCGTACTCTCATCTCAGCATCTTTCGAAAATTGGATTTGTTTCCACGCACGGGAATTTGCAATTCTTATGATGCAATAAAAGTTTTTATGTTAACAACATTAACGATGTATTTTTACATTAAAAAAATATTAACATTATATTTGCAGACGCTGACGACGAATAAAAGAAAATTTTAAAGATTTCTAGGGTAAACAATTCAATTCAAAAGTGCAATTTTACTCGAAATATTGTTTTATTTTATAATCGCGATCTGCCTTACCAACATTACGATGTTTCGAATTTGAAATGAGGAAATGGCACACTGTTGCCAATAACAACAATGAACTTTTCGAAAGTAAGTACGCACGTCAGAATTGGAGTATCCAAAAATATATTTCGAATGCGACTTGTCATAGAAATTTTATCGGAAGAAACGATTTTTCCTTCGGAAGGATATGGCGCACGTCGAAAGTAGATCAAGCACCCCCGCGAATCGATCGAATGAAAAAGGAAAAATTCTTTACGGATAAAACTGAAAAAACAAATTGAAGGGCCATTGGACAATGGAATAACGAGATCGAGAGTGCATTATAAGCATTCAGTCCCGGTGACCTCGAAACGGAGCCCGCCAGTCAATTTCCGAGGGTGCACGGGAATCGATAATTTTAACCCCATTCCCTGATATCGTGCACTAGATGCACCACACAGCAATGTACGATGTAATAATTGAATGCAATTACAAAAAATGTCGCAAACTAATCAATAGCAAAGGACGCAAAAGTAATTAAACCGCAACACGCATCAAACAACTTGCAATTTTTCATGTAAATCCGTAATAAATTCGAAATGAAATTCCCGGATTCTTTCGGAACCGCCCTGCATGGACTTTCACATATTATTTTTAGAAAATTAGCCACTAAACACGTTATTTTCGTAACTTCTGAAATCCCTCGATTTCATAACGTTTCGAGGCGAAAAAATGGAGAATTTCGAAAGAGAGCATTTAGTGCGCATTTAAATCGATAGCAATTAAGAATCGGATCCACCTTTTGGTTGGATTTTTGAATTACGAAGGACTCCTTCAACATTCCCAGCAGACGATTGGATTCTCTACGGCTTCGACTTTTTTTACCGCAAAGTCCCGACAAAACCGGCGCTGATAAGAGCTTCGAATTAACGATTGACACTTGCTGCCGCGTTTATTTACACGCGACGCGCTCGCAATTGCGAAATACACTGGCGGCACCGACGGAAAAACAGACGTCAATACGGAACCACGTAGCGGTAAATCCGGCGCGTGACTGTGGCGAAAATCTTATAAGCGCCATCTCCACATCGCAATCGATGCTCGAGTGGGGAAGGCTTTAACATACAAGTCCGACAAATTAATCAAGGTCACGGTGATTATCGCCTCCGACTTTTTCATTGTTGGCTTCGAAGTAGAAAAATGTCTAAATTTAGCGCGTAATCAACAGAAAAATTTGTCCTCTGTCAAAGGTCCAAGAATTTTGGACAAGCGATTTCGTTAGAGGGATTAGCTTTGTTTTATTATACAATAATGTACATTTAGCGGTATAATAACTTAGCAATCGTATAAAAGATATCTAAATACTTATGCTTTATTTTTATCACAAAAGAAGTAATGGTATTATCGAAACGACGGTGCGAGTAACGCCAAAGGACTTTCAGAGATTACATGTGTCAGAGGACTTTTGGCTGGACAATGCCGTTGTTTTGAACATTGCCGTGCTGTGTTTGTTCAGCCGCGGTTTGCAGCAACCTGGTTCTTCGCCGGGTATAATGTTGCCAGAGGAGGATTTGTTGGTCGTCGATGAATTTAGTACATTGGGAATTGACGACTTCCCTTCGGAAATGTTCATACTGTAACAGGTCGAGGAAGTATAAACACATGGGGTACTTCAAATACTTGGCATATTCCGGTTCTTTCCAGTAGAGGAGGTACTTCAGGTAGTTTATAAACGTGGAGTCTTTAAAATACCCTCGCTGTGCTAAAACTGAATATAAAATTGATTTTAATTCTGGATATTTTATGAGAGATTTTGAGAATTTGCATGCGAGTACTTACAATTGAGATAATTGGGATTCGCTAGACATTGGACGAATTCCAGTTCGACTTGGAAACGCAATCGCTGTTGATCGTCCGTTTCCGGTCCTCCTAAAAGCATGAAACAATTTAGAGGGTTGCCGAATTTGATTTTAATTTTGATACTCGGTAAAGCAAATGTGATTGTCGGGATTTATTAATAATTTTTGTTTTTCAACGTAATTGTTGTGTCCGTAGGTCAAACATAACCCAACTTTTCGTCCTAAAATCCGAATTTTAAGGTTACATTTAAACGTTTCCAGCCAGGTTCTTATTCGAATTCGAATGAGTGATATAATGTGAAAGAAAAATGAAATACTTTTGATAGTGCGTAATCGCTGCATGATGAAACTTTTTTGCAAAAATGAAAAACCAACCAAAAACTACAATACGAAGAAATTTGTACTTTGCGAGATTTGACCGACAGAGAATATTTGGAAGAGATTCCGTGCGTGACACTTTGAACGTTTTCTTATCATTGTAAAATCGAAGAGTTATCAATAATACGTACCGTTCATGCCGATAAGCAGTGGTTTTCGTCCCTTTACTTCCATACGAAGTGTTTATAAATGTACTGTTGAACCTGATTGAACCCGTTCAATGAATTCGGTACGATTACCGTAATATTACAACTAAAACATTTTCGACAGTAAATTCAATAACGAGAATTGATATAGGTTCAGAAAAAATCTATAATAACGATAATTGTAAATATAATTTGGAAAAGTAACGCGATTTGAAACCACGATCGTGCGATGCCTTGTGTTGATATGTAATTCGGGAGAACGAAAATGTGCGGAGAGTTGGTACTTCACTCCGACTTTGTGGTGGCACTCGTGAATCGTAATTTACGGGGTGTAAACGTTGCAACGGACGGTGTAATGTATTCATACGACTCAGGCATGATTTTTAATGTTACACCCCGTATATCGAGATTCATGGGCGCCACCACAACTTCGAGTGGGGCGCCAACTCTCCACAAACATTTTCGTTACCAATCTCAGACAAGATTATACC
>JABFQM010002623.1:0-14432 GCA_022816865.1 Zelostemma sp. ZL-2020 | reverse complement strand
TTTTTCTTTTAAAAAACTGTTAAAATTTTCAATTGTTCGTCACGAGCATTTTTGTACAATTTTTTCACTCGCGTATTTTTTTTCATGAAGAAGAAGATATTGTTGAATAAATTATACTCACATATTACATGTAATTAATTATGTTGCATTATAAATATTTTTTTCAATTCGCCCTTGCATTAAAGTATCGATCCACCTTAACAGCCAAAAAAGTAACTGAGTTAAGTTTAAAGTTACTTAACTTTTAACTGGTAAGTTAAGTTACTACCCAACCTTGATCAAAGTTGATCAGTACATTGTGGAATGCAATTTCGTACGTAATTTTAAGTTTCTAGCTATGAATTACTTCCGGATTATCGAGGATCATTTTTTACGCTGAAAATCTCCGTGTTTTCTAACCAAATTCGAAAGAAACATAGAAACTGTGCTCTTTTCCGGATTTATCGGCGCATGGAATAAATATCTGATGACATTAGTTGTTGGTCTAGAGGCTGGGAAAAAAAGTGAGTTGTATCTTGGAACACCTTCAAATTGCTCTGTTGAAAATGATGAAACTGCGATCAAGCATTGCTAATGTTCAGTATGCGACTTCCTTTTTCCGATAAGCAGAACAAAAGAGAAGTAAAAGCATTGTCACAAATGCTGTTCACAACGCCTCAAATCACAATGGTATTTGCGTGATAAAAGTAAATAAAACATGTCTTTTTTAATATAGTAAACTCAAACGATAAATGTTGAACAAATTACACATGGAAATCATGTATTTTCAATTTAACCGTGAATTTTCCGAAGTTACTTTTTCTACAAAAAAAGCGGTCGTTTCAGACAACACTCGTAGTTAATCATTTTCAATTTTAATCGTAATCATGTTTTTCCCAGCCGTTTAT
This sequence comes from Zelostemma sp. ZL-2020, assembly GCA_022816865.1. NCBI lineage: Eukaryota > Metazoa > Arthropoda > Insecta > Hymenoptera > Platygastridae > Zelostemma > Zelostemma sp. ZL-2020. The sequence goes on along the minus strand of JABFQM010002623.1, from coordinate 13,545 downwards.
TTCTGGGACATTCGTGCTTCCGACTACTTAATTGCACGTAATTAAAAAACTAATTGCGACTGTACAAAAACAAAAAACGCAACTTGTTCTTAAGAGAATTCTGCATTGTTTACGAAAAGAACAGAATCTCAGAAGTTATTTTTCACTTAGAAATCAGCGTTTGAATTCCGAATTTTGCTTAGGTTTTCCCTTATTTTGGAATATTTTGCAGGGCGATTTCCAAATCGATTTTTTGGCATCACGAGATCAATAAATTCAAGACTTTACTTGAACGCAATTTTATGCACAATTACACGTTGTTTCCGACGCAAAAACGAAATTTAGTGTCAAAAACTAAACTATAATCTTTAATTAGTGCACTCTTGAATTTCCTCGCCAATTTTCATTATATAATTTAGAAATTCATGTAATTAGATTTATCAACTGTAATTAAAGGTTTTTCTCGGGTAAAGTGGAAAAAATCGCGCATTCCCATTTTTGACGGTCTTAATATTGTCTGCTTTCGTAATTCGTACGGGAGCGATTATGAAGTGCATAATTAGTGCCAAACAGCCCGATCTGAAAGCGATTTGTCCTCGCCCCGGAACTAAATCAAGGACTACCGTGTCGCTGCCCAATCACTGATCTATCAACTCGCAGACGTGCGTATATTGAAATTAGGGTTTCTCCTTTAAATTCAAGATCCACAAACACGTTTTTGAATCTTTTTTGTACGTCATGCTCGGGGAAAGCCCAAAAGGTAGGGACGCATCAAGTGTTTTCTTCCTTTTTTTCGTTTCTAATCGACTCGAATTTCGTCGTACGCATTGTAATCGTAATTCAATCCAAGAATCTCGGAAGAAGGCTGATCAAATATCGAAACGATTATTTTGCAAAATGAAGCATTTTTCCGAGAAAATGGCGATTGAACATGATTTTCCGAAAGAGATCGCGATAAATACAAATGTTTGCACACGTGGTTACGTAAGCTATTATAAAAACAAACAACAATGTAATTTTCATACCAGAACTATTTTTATATGCAGTGACACGACAAAATGGTCTTTTTTATGCGCCGAGTGACGGATGTTTGTTTCTATAACGATCTTTTCTAGTTTTGAGAAAAAGTTCCGCTTTTATTCGCCGTGGCCATGTGTTTTTGTAATGGGCCGACACTGAAAATACATCGAAACTTCCTGTGAATAATCGCGAGGTACAAGGTACTTCCAATTGCGCGAAAAGAAAAGTATGGAAACTCATATCAAACACGATTCTGGTGACTTATGTTCTTTCATGCGTAGTGCACTATAAAATATGAAAACTGATTCTTCGGACTGAAAAACTCGCTCCATTTCCCGAACAATCAAATACAGAAGTGCAAGTCCCGATAAAGAATCTCAATTCCGATGACAAATCGCACAAAACTGATCCTTAATTTCATCAATTCTTTGTAAACCCTAAATTTTTAAAACAATAACAATTTTTAACGCAACGTAAGTACCCTCAAGTTTGGTCATGATTATTTATTTATTTATTTTATTATTTATTATTCACAAAAAATAATAAAGACGAGTAAATACAACACCGCGGTGAAGATGCGACAATTTTTCTCAGAAAAATTTAGTAAATTAAAATTAAGATGATACAATTAATTACGATGGTAAAATTGTTCATTTATTCTTCAACAGTGATCATTGTCTCTAAATTTCACTCGAAGGGATTTAAAGAGTTCGAGTCTCGCATTTACAAAATCAGGAAGAGTTTTCCTTTGGTTGAAATTAATGGGAATCTGATTAGTGAGTTATAATCAACGAGTACGTAGGTGCAAAGAGAATAAACACTCTCGTCGATTGACGGACGAGACACAATGGCGTGTCACTGGCCGGAGAGCTCTCTGTCATCGCGAAGAGGATTTTAATAATCCCGAGAGCCCGCCCGGAATCGATGCCTAAACGACCGTTCCCACCGCTACTTTCGTAAAACGCAAAATTACACATTTTTCACGCCGAAAAAAATGCATTTCCGACGATTCGTCGTGGAAAAATCGCTCGGATGCGCAAATATTTCCGTTCAATTAGTCGCGGAAGACAATCGAGCCTCTATGAAGTGACGAAGAAAAAATATAGGTCAGTGTCGTCACGCTTCAATGCCATCGAGCATCATCCAGGTGTTTTGCGATATCCTTCGTTGGCCGTCGATCTATGTAACAGGTGCCGACATCGCATACCTTTCTAGGATTCTACGATTCAAATGTCCATTTTCCGAAAATACATCGATTACAGGGCATTTTCCGACTTTTTTTGCCGTCAAATTGTTCGGAAAAAGTGCGAAACTCGCTCTTTCTCGGATGAAATTGTGCTCCGAGGAATTTCGAAAGCACCAAATGTTTTATAGTTTTCGCGAATTTTTTCTTCCGAATCCGGAAAAAGCAAGATGGAGAAAAACGACTCGTTAATTCATGACAATGTATGGAATATGAAAGGTTAACTGACATACGAGTGTACTTGAACGTATCAACTTCTGCAATCACTTCATCTCGAAGAAGAATTGAGTTACACGATCAAAGTGGGTCACATCACAAAAGATGATGCTGGAAATAAATGTTGAGTGTCGCGGAATCATACTTTGTGATCGAAGATTACACCCGTCGAAGCGCGTATTATTTCTCTATTCGAAACGCGATTTTTTCTATTACCAATAATAAGCGGATTCGCGCGGCAAGCATTGTAAAACTCAATCTTTGTCGTGTAAATTGATTTAAGAAATCGATCAAATATAATTGTCGCTTCGGAGATTATTATTTTAATGCAAATGGCGACAATTTAAATAATTGCGAAACGAAGGTTAACGTTTATTACGCAACGTGCAGCGGGAAAAAATGGGAACCTTGCGGGGACGTTTCTAACCTATTTGGGCTTTTTTCGTGCATTCAAGCCACCGACGTAACCGATACCGGCTGATTATTCGATCCTGTTTCATACCGCACTTCGCGCCATTCGCCCAGTTCTAAGATGGTCCTAGATTGTTTTAGAAAAGGAAAAAAGAGAAAGGAAATCTGGAAAACAAGCGCGGATTTTCGTAAAACGTCGATGTTTGTGGAAAGCAAATGAAATAACAGATGCGTGCGTGACATAATAAACTACGCGTGCAGCGTGTACCGGATGTCCTTGTCGAGCTTAATTGACAGCAAAGATCATAAGCAATGCAAATACAAATTGTCGCAATGATTTCGGGCAAATCGATTGTGGGGTATGTAAGAACTCGGCATATTTTTCAAGCATAAAGACGCGCGAATTTCACATTTTTAATAGCATTCTCTTTGCATCTCGTGACATTTGTGGTATTTACACTCGGAAGAATTAAAATTTAATTATGTCTGTTAAACTTCTGATTACATCAGCTGAAAAAAGTGCATGGCGCGGTTTTTGAAATTCAAAATTCGATGAGTTCACGAAATCCTACCGCGGTTCAGAGCACTAGTAGGATTGGTTCTCCGTCCTTCTCCATCGCCGTGCGTCGGAGAGAGACGACAGCTAAAAAGTCGATGTTCATTATTTTCATTTATTCTAAGGTTCCAAATTTAGTTTAAAAATGAGGAAAAAATTGATGAATCACGTAAAAAGTGTCCCCTGATGAAATCGAAAAAATGTTTTCACTTTAATTCGAGAATCTACTTTCGTCAAGAGGATCTTCTTCTTAATCCAACGGGATCCAACTTCTTCCAACGCGAATCCGATAATTTCATGAATCCTGAGCTAATTTTTTTCAATCGTTATCTGCAATATTACAAATTAGTCGAAAATACCGGTACAAACCAGTTTCGCCGCGATATGATTTCTTCAGTTCGCACTGACCTCGCAGGTGCTAGCTACCGTACAGCATTAATTAGTTTACGGAACTTGCTCAACGAGACATTGACATTACGTTTTAGGCGAATGGTAAAATATCGTGACATCCAATTGGATCAACGTACAACATAAAAAATTACAACTATTTAGTTTATACGTATCCGAAATGAATTTCTGCAACGTCTCGAATCCCGTATTCGAATAATCCGAAGCGTCATCGAAGAAATAGTTGAAAGGTTTAAAACAAAGTCTATGGTCCGCGACACCAAATTAATACTTAACCGGCGCGAGGTGACGTCAAAAAATACTTGTTGCTCTGATTGCGGCATTTTTACACTTGATTACTGCGTCGCAAAAAATCTCATGGCGTCATCAAATACTTGGAATATATTAACCTAATTCTATAATATTTTATAAATCAGCAAACGCGATCGCGAGTGCGGCATTCTCCGCTCGCGATACATTTCATTACCAAGACTATCGCTCGTTGGAACTTCATTATTTCGGAATAATTCACCTCCGAAACATCGTTGGATGTACCAATTTCGTGGCGGTATTACCGCGGAATGTCGAGGTAGCGCGTTAATAAAGTAAATACGCGCCAGCAACGAAACCCTATTACGGTTGGCAGAAAGTACTGCTTTTCAAGGTCTTATCCTACGTGGGTTTCGCGCGCATACGGAAAGCTGAGAACTCGTGGAATACGATTAAACGCGTCAACCCCTGGAAAATCAATCGACCGAAAAATCCAGGATTCGCGATCGAGCAGCGGAACCAGGGGATTTCTTTGGGCACTTTTCGGCCTCATCCTCGTTTCCTTGTTCTTTGGGTATCACTTTTTGTTCCATTGCGGAAGAAGAAGCATTTCAGTACGACGTCGGCGTCGAATAGCGATCCAAGGTCGATAAGCTGCAAGGATAACTTTCATAAAACGGCGGGAATCGCCGATAGACATTTTTGCTACACATCATTGAACCATGAAATATTGCATCGAATTAATTAACATACGAGCCATTCGATCGCGGTAAAAACACGAGAAATCTCCGAACCAAGACGTTTTCTTCAGGGATTTTTATCCCGGTGAATCATGCTGCCGAGCACGTGCGAAGATGATGATCGCGATCGTAATGGCGTTTCTTGATAACGGTCATGAAAACTTCTGTCATTGAATGAGATTCTAAGAGCTGGACCGGAGGAAAATTCTATTTTTCGCGGTCGTAAAAACATTTAAAATCTAGAGGAAATGGAGCAAAGAACAATGAAGTGATTAATGGCGGACCTTGAAACGAAACACTAAAGGTTATGAAATATCGCGCGTTTGCGACGAAGAAAAATCCTTAATGCCTTCCCAGGACTCGTTTATGGATTGATAATAGCTACGATTATTATCAACTGTACAAGAATCATCGCTTAAGCCGATACTTCTGCCTTTTTATCGTACGCTACAACCATTTTAAATTCTTTTATGGTTTTCGTATTTCCGGAGTGCACAGAACAATTCAATTTAATTGGCGATGTTTAATTTTGACGCGGTTTGTTTAGAAATAGAATGGAATTCAGCGTGCCGATTTCAGATCACTCGTTTACAAATTTCCTATTTTAATATACATAATTTAGCAAAATTCTAATTTTTTCGTTGACGGCGATGGGAACTAAATTCCTAGAGCAGCCATATTGCACGAGTCACGTGCCACGTCACGCCCCCATGTCAGATTCCAATAGACGCGATGATTTTCGAAGTTTGTAATCACGCTACTCATGATTCTTTATTATTTTTGTAGTTTGTAATTGGGTACTAGGAGTTCTGAACAGCAGATTTATTACGGATGGCGTGGCTTTACAAAGTGAACCAGTGGCCAAAAAAGTGATGCGACAAGCCCACGAACAAAAAGGAGTGGAGCATGCGCAGTACATCTCAAAAAGGCGTCGCTAGTATCTGTGATGCGCCATGGCGCGAAAATATGAAAAGATTCGCCCTCTTTAATAGTTATCAGTCGTACCAGAATCGTAATTAGAAACTATAACAATCATCGTAACTCGACGAAACGCGCTTAGCGTCTTTTTTACCCCTATCGCATGAATTGTAAACAGACCGCTTCTTCTGTAATTACCGACGAACCAACCACTGCACGCCTTTTTTCTCCCCCGTAATAACAGGGAGTCGTAGGCCGTGAATAATGTATACCGGGATCATGTAACGCGCGGAAAAATTTTCAAAAAAACAGGGGCAAAAACTGGAGGCGCGTTTACGTTTTTCCGCTACAATTGTTCAACGTAAAAATCATTACAATATTTCAGTAATCAGCTTTTTTTTCGCGATGCTATCATCGATCGCCGATCAATATTCAAAAGATCGATATTGAGAAGCGGCATTTTTTCAAGAATTCGAAATCCCGTATTTTTTTTTTCTTCCGGACGGATAAATTTATCATTCTATTATCGATCGTCGCGAAAAACAAATGAACGTTTGTCTTTTTTTTACCGCTCTTTATGGCTATTTTTACGCGACGATTTTAATTCGTACAGTATCATAATGCACAGCTGATAATGATCCAACTTTTAATATGCAAAGCATGCAAACTCCGGCTATTACATAGGCGCGTCGGTGAACAGGTTCTTTAATGAATGAAAGAAAAAAATTATGAATAATTACGCGTGGGTGAAAACCGGATCGTCGTACGTGATCTTTGGCGGCCGCGCGATGCGTTGACTCCTTCCCCCTCTTTTTCCTTCGCGTTTTCGACCATGTAAACAATAGGGTCAAACCGCGAAATAAAATTTACATTTTTTTTCCCTCTTCCATATCCATAATCAATGTTCTTCGATCTTTTTCATTCGTATCGACTATTTTTGGTTTTCGATAAAAAGGAGGATAAATGGACGGAGGAAGCTGATTGGCGCGTTACGCGAGAGCAAAAATGCGGGAATATTCGACGCGTACAACGAAGGACGAGCCTTCGCCGATAATAGGTGTGTACGGAAATGAATGAAAGAGAATGGCTCAGCACAAACGATGACATTCACGTGATAATAGAATGATCGCGTGAACGATCTATGCCGCGATGTATGTAATTCATTCGAATCGAGATTCCTTATCTCGGAAGATTTATCCAGCATCGATCGATTTCGTACGCGGACTTTCGTTTGCCTTTTTTCCCGATGAAAAATTTTTAAATCGAAGTTTCGGATGCGTCGATAAACCGTGGATTATAATAAATAAATACACGAGTAATTGTTTTTCACGCAACAATTATTATAATAGATACGTTTATACCGAATATGCAATTTATGCTCGGATTTTATTTTTATTTCGGCTTTTTGCTAATTATTTTACACTAAATTACGATAATTACTACTTTCACTCGATTACGAACGTACACGCGATAACTGTTATAAGTCTCGGGGTCTCCATAAGCATCGATTGTTCAGTGGTTAGAATACTTGACTTCCAATCAAGTGGCCCGGGTTCGATTCCCGGTCGATGCAAGTTTTTTTTTTTTTTTTTTTAGTTTCTCACTAATTTAGGATCCTAATAATTTTTTTGCAATAAACAATTATTATTTTAAAAAACATTGCTTCTGTATGGAAAATCACAGTAGGATTGCAAATTAAAAAAAAGTGGATTTTTAACAATATTTCGTAATCTGAGAAAATGAATTTAAAAAATCTGAAACGTTAGAAACAATGTATCGATCGAGTTGAGGCATAAAAAATGTCGAAAAAAAGCGGCTTCGCAGTGAATTATGCGAGTGTTTTTCGCGAGGACATAATGAATGCAAATATTGATACCAATGGTACGGGTTATAGCGATTTATGAACTTTTTTTGTAAATATTACATATAAAGGTATTCCTCCGATTGACATTATGTTCCGGAGATAAAAATCCGTAGCCTTGTCTTGGAGGTGTGGTTTAACGTAAGAAAACTTTTATGTCCGACTATGACACTGCACTACGTGCGACGTAACATACATTACTAGACATATGTCTAGTAATAATAATTAATCAGCAGGTTTTGTCGTGGATTGGATAAGAAATACGGCAATTCCACAGAAGCTGGTTATTCAATGTTCGACTTTAATATTTCAATAGTTCGATCGGGTCGACGGGATTTTTATTCGTTTCCAAATAGATCGAGGAACCGGATGGATTTTCATTTGTTTTTTCAGAATGACTAAATGTGTCTTTTTTAACGTAAAATGATGAAGCAATTGACAAAAAAACGGAAATTTCATATTGTAGGGTAACATTTATGGCATTTTACCTAAAAAAACACGCAAAACAATTTTTCGCACTCACCTGTCAATGTCGCGTCACAACACTACTACAAATAAAGAAAGAAACAACTGCATGCATAATAGTCTAGATAGTGTGGGTGCGCCATCTTTCCCGCGCGCCATCTCTCCCGAAATTACCCTATAATATCGTTATGATATTGATATCAAGTGATATTTTCTCCACAGCCAAGAAAATTTGTGATCGATTTGTTGTCGTATTCATTTTTTATTCATCAGATGTCACGATCCCAGTCATAAGGAAAAAAGTAATTACTATAATTTCGATCGAAGTTGTAAAACTGCAAACAGCGCGATAACGATTTTTCCAATTCAGATTGAAATTTCCGCGACTTGTAAAATCAAACGAAGGCCCAAAATGTAGGTCGCGATTGTTTAAATATCAACGCTTATTTCAAAGTTGGAACACCTTTTCAATTAAAACGTTCACTCTGATGCAAAGTCGGCATTAATGATCGCGCATTAACTCAAATGCTTAATCGACCATAAGCCATTATTAACGCTAAAAGTTTCGCGCTGAGCTAACATTATCCATCAAAGACTTTGGGGATTTACTCGTATAAACCCTCGTCATTTTTCTTCTCGGTGTCCAAAGCTTTTCGCGACCCTTGTCAAGAAATTACCTGCTTCTTACTTTTGCCTCGGTTTCGCAAGAAAAAAAGTAGGGTTAAGCCGGACAAGTTAATTAAGCGAAGTAATCGAGATGTAAAATCAATCTCTCAAGAAAATCCTCTTACTCCCGATTCATCGGATTCCTCCCTCGGTCGTTCAAGATGATAAAAAACGAGTCGGGGAAAATATAAAATTGCGGTCCAAAGAAATCCGAAAATACGAAAAATAATTTCGGGATAAATATACTCCGCGTCCGGTATAGACAAGGCAAAAATGAGCGATTTTTTGCGCGCGATTCGATTATGGTAATGAGAAATGGGCAAAAAAAGGAGCACAAAAGAGATTAATTTCAACATAGAATCATATTAATTCGAAGTCGTTAGCGGCGGTGATATTTCATGAAATGCAATCTTCTGGATCGAGCCTATGCGCTCGACGTTGCGGTTTTTTGCTCAGGAAAGTGTTTCCGATTGGTCACAGCGATGGCAGGCCTCCAGTACGTGATATTGTAGCAATCTTATTAGAATTGGAAATCAGATCGGACACACAAAGTGCCCCGCTCGCATATCCTCGCGTTATACAGTTATGCATGTGTGCATTTTTTCGATTCTGATATCACTCATAGCTAATTGTACGAGGCGTAAAAATACCCAAAGTGACTCATTCCGCGGCTTTGCGCTCTATCTTTAACAGTTATCGAACGTTATTACAAATCGCGCATTTTTCATTTCAAATCTTCCTCGAGGGTAAAAAAATGTCCGAAGTGATTTTCCGCTTAATCGCAATTTAATTGCGAACGTTATTATGAACCGCGAATTTTGAATTTCAAATTTTCCCGCGTTTTTGTGTTTCGAAAAAAAAGCGATGGCAAAAATGCGCGCTGCGTACGAAATGATTATGATGGGATCATAAATATACACTTTTACCCTTTCCCGGGAATTTCGCACTTTATACAGGGCAGTAAAAGCTCCGGAAATGGAGCGGTCACGTGACTTGCAATTTTATAGGGGATCAGAAAAAGGGTTCTCTCGAGTGGTAATGGACGCCGAATCCCGTCATCGGTGAAAAGGGGATGAGTGTGTATTGCGGCTGAAATATGGCGCTGAAACATTTGCGTCAATCCGGGAAAATCGGGAGCTATTGAGGTAAAAAAATCTAACGAATGCGTTCATTGACAAATCTTCCACGCCAGCATCGATTTCAATAATTGTGTAATTAATATTTATGTTTATTATTGAAACAGAGCCGCGGTTTTTTATGAAAAAAGAAAATCATTTACATTTGTCTGATAATTTTATAATTTATACGCGTCGAATATATTAAACGCATATAAACGTTTTATGCACATTTTTCTGAAACGTACAACATTTCGAAACATTTGAATTGGAACCGTCAACTTATCGCATTTTTATTCATAAATTTTGAAAAATTGAAAAAAATGGAAACTGCCGAAAGTTTTAGGGTACGTTGTTCTTGAATTTGACGATGCGCTGAAAATACGAAAAATTTAGTTGTCAAAGTCGCGGTCGAAGCCGAGTTTCGCAAGCGTTTGCACTTGCAGCGAAATCAAGGGAAAACGAATCCGGCTCGCGCGCTTTTTTCGCGAATTTGACTCGCTCTGAAATGTATGGCTTTCAGGTTCCATGTCGCAATGGGTAATGTTAATTTCCTTGTGTTAATTTGTGCAAGGACATGACTTTGTGTCAGCGAATTAGCGTATCGCGTGTCCACGATCGTGTTTACGAAAATTACGTTTTATCGATCTATTATATCGCTGAAATATTAGGAATGTGAAACTGGAGTTTTGGTGACAATAAAAAATTACAGAGATGAGGATTAAGAGATTTATTAATTACCCTATCGAGTGATTGGAAAAACTGAATTTTTGTAAATTAAGTTTTTTGTACCGTGATTGTTGTTTTTATTAAACACTTTTTTTAACAATTGTTCATTTTCTTAAACACTTTTGGTTATTTTAATTAGATCGAAGGTGCTGCCAATTTCCGATTTGAAATATACGATTTGTTTAATTTTCCGACGAATTAAAATAAACGAGAGTCTACTGTAGTGATTGCAGTGATCAACGAGAATGTTTTTAGCGACATCTGGCTTTGTAGTGTTTCAATCGCGGTTGGTAATTTGTCGGTCGATATGGTAGAGCGCGTAACGAATAAACGAATAAATTTCTTTTAATTCGCCATTTTTATTTCTTTTCATATAAAAACAATAATAAAAATTACAATATTCAGCTTAAACTTTTTTTGCAGTGTAAAATGCAGTAAAAAGTGTACACTTGATTTATTAATCAGCGATAAATCAATTAATTGCTCGCGGACTAAACGAACTTACAAATTGGTTGTTACGATGATTCAAAAATGTGTTTATTCAATGGTTCAGAGATTAACAAAGTGATTAATTGATCTATTGAATCAAACTTTAGCATGAACATGTTTCGTCAGTAGAATTCGACTTTGTTTCGAAATAGTTGAAGAAAAATGTGATTGTTACTCCAAAAGAGCAGAATTACACTCTCAAAGATTCAGATAATTGGACGTTAAACCAACTCACTGTTTCGTAGTTTGAAACCATTTCCGGCATGACAAACCGGATGTAAAACAATTAATGCTCAAACCCCGGCGAAAGGGGCGTTCATTCGAAAAAGCGATATTACGGTCGTCAGTAGAATTATTTCTGATCAGGAATTAATTACAAGGGTTTAAAATTGAAGGCTTCTCGAAAATATCAGTGGCCTTGGATTTGCAATCCGAATTTTCTCACTATAATCGATCTAATAAAATAAGACGAGGTGGCCGAGTGGTTAAGGCGTTGGACTGCTAATCCAATGTGCTCTGCACGCGTGAGTTCGAATCTCATCCTCGTCGATTTTTTTTTTCAATTATTACTTTTTTTTTTTTTCTCGTCAATTGGAATGTTTAAACCATCATTTTTTTCACGAAATGTACCATTTATCGAAATTTGTTTTTAATATTTACGATGAAATGATAAAATCGAGTTCTTCTTTCACTCGAATTTTTTAGTTCTCGTATTCGAGAACATTTTTCTCATTTTTTTAATCATTCATTCATTGGGGTATTTATTCAAAAACGATTTCGAAAATTACACTTTGAAAGTTGAAAAACTTTATTAAAAACACTTCTTTTCGTGGCATTAAATATTTCTTATGTTTACAACTGCGAGATTCGGAGTCTCCGACTAATTCAAAATGCATTCACTGCGCATGGCAAAACATGACATAAATTGTTATTATAATCTTTAAGTTTATGAAACAAACTTCGGCATTTGCCTGCTCGCAATGATAAACCCGCAAAACACCCGAATTTCTCGTAAATTTAAATTAAAAAATGATTTTCTCATAATCAATAAATGCGCTATCATTTAATAAAATTATCAAAAAACGTGTTTACTATACATCTCCCGATAAAATGTAGTCAAGAGTACGAACCCCGACGCGAGCAATATTTTTTGAATCATTTTCAAATATTTTGTATCATTTTTAAACGATAACAGTCGATAACAACTTGCTTATCTTTATCATTCTCCGATTTAAAACCCTTATCTATATCGATTTACATGAGAATGGCAAAACTGTAAACTAAATTCTTTACAAAACTACTCTGCTCATTAAAAATAATACTCTCAATATCAATTTACGTTCAATCAACAAAATTCCAACAGAGAATTTTCGACAAGAACACATTTTTCTGAAGTAAAAATCTCATCGACGAGCATTAAAAAATCTTGATCACATTTGAGAATTCGGAGTAACATTGAATAAAATCTCTACAGAGTAAAAATCGATGGAAAATCTCAGTTTCAGCGCCTTCAGTTGGTGTATTGTATGGTATATTGAGGTGGGGAAGGCTCTCGTTCATTTCGTTTGAACTGGACGTGGATGATGATGGCGAAGAACATGGTCACGGCGACAAACATCGCGGACATCAGCCAAACCGGACAGGGATAAAACGCGGAAGGCAAGAAATTCACGTAAATCTCAGTGTACAAAGGAGGCCCCGCGAGCGCTAAAACCGACTCCAAAAAAATGGTGATGCAGAATATTTTACCTGTTTTAAAAACAAAAGAAAACGATTAGTAAAATTGAAACTCTAATAAATTCCTGAATTTGTCTCTCACCGACGTCCTGGGGAGGAATAGATTTCGAGATAATGGACCGAATCATCGAGCCGGGTAAATTCACGAACATTCCGAATCCGGACGCCAAATACATGTGCCACGATCGCTTGGAAAAGGCAGTGATGATTTTGCTGCTCAGAGTAAACGCGCCCATGGTCATCAATATCACAGTTTCTGATAATCCTGTAAAAAGAGAAAGATTTCAATAAAAAAAACAGATGTGCTCGAAAGTAAAAGTGGGAACTTTGCGACCTAGAAGGGAGCGGAAAAATTTGACTCCTACGACGCCCCCGAAAAGAGCAACGACAATGGACCACGCCGAATAATTGGCGTAATCCTGAACGTTCCAACCGAGTTTCGCGGTGGTGAACATGTAAGTAATGCTGGATTCTCCCACGAACATCATGAGGTTTATCATGAGCCAAACGGCGCAGCACCAAACAACGAATCTGTGGAGTCCGACTCTCGGCTTCGCGACCGTTTCATACAAGTCTCGGACCACCTGGAAGTCGATAAAACTTTTCGAGTTTGCCTGAAAGAAAAGCTTGAATTAGAGACTCGAACGTCTTCGTTTTTTTAATCATTTACTTACAGAATTGTCCTGGGAAACGGTTTCCGAGACGAAAAAAGCGACGTACAGAGCAGCGAGCAAGCAACTCAG
>JABFQM010002622.1:0-14440 GCA_022816865.1 Zelostemma sp. ZL-2020 | reverse complement strand
TCGTTTTTCCATCCCTCGGAATATCAAATGGACTTCTCGAACATTGAGTTTCCATTCGTCGCATATTTTATCGGCGAAACGCATAAAATATTGTGCAAAGCACAATGTGCATCAAGGGGACAAAACGGGTCTCTTTAGGCGCCTGCAAATAGCGTGAGGCGTAAAAAGAACTTGTCCCTCGTGATACACACGATATTTTTTATATCGCATCTACGATTCCGACTTTTTATATGCGTGTCGAACGAGCTGAATACTGGTATGACGTCATCGTGGTAAAATGATGCCATACCATTAGTCAGAGCTTAAAATTCGTAGTTTTAAGCCCTGTTGACAGGGCTGAAAAAGGGTCGAAATCATGCATGCGGTATAAAAATAATGTTCAACGTAATTCTAGGATCTCGAAAATTGGTTTCAAGTGAAGTAAAATTTTTTGAACAAATTATGAGAATGAAAATGATATTGCGAAAATGTTTGAAGGCGATCATTAGTGCAAAACGAGCTTACACTTTGCAAGTCCGTAACAACTCATGAACGAGCTTATTTGAGATGATTCAGACGGATTCATTGTCCCTAACTCGAGTATAACGGAGCGCCTGGCATTACTATAATTACTATTCGTACACTGAAGATTGCATGCGCTACGAATGCATAATTTTCGACTCAATCCTCGATTAAATCCATGCGAAACAGGGCAAGAACATTTGCTTTGTCGCAAAATTTTTCTCGAAGTGACATAATAAAATAATAATAATAATTTGAAATGAAATAATTTGAAATAATTTGAAATGAAAGCAGATTTTTACAGCGTTTTGTGAAATATTGGAACCCAAGGGAATCCGGTGTCTCGAGAAGTGAGAGTTCGTTAGCGTATTTTCTCTTGAATACCGACGCCTGTGACCGTAACTTTACCGAAGAGAAAAATTATGATGTACTTTGGGATTTCTTTTTTCAAAAATTGGCTTCTATTTAGTTTAGCTATTCCAAATGTTACAAAAATATGTATACAAGTATTAGAGGCGGCCAAATTCGATCTTTTCTTTTCTTGCAACTCGCGACAAAGAACTGTAAAATTAAGTTTCGATAAGAATAAATATCAAAAGTCTTATCAAAGCACAATGTACAAAATTTCCATTGACTTGGAAGTTAATTGTTCCTTTGAAGAGTCCTGACGTTGGAGTGAGTCCAGGGTTCGCACACAGCTTTGGCAAATACAAACATTACCCAGCAGAATAGAAGAAATCCAAAATAGACTATGAAGCCATATCTAAAAGGAATAAAAAAAACTTAATTTTCGATTCTTGTTCTCGAGAATACGTAATTAGAAATGTTTTCTCTGTACCCAATTGCCCAGAAGAACAATCGTCCAAAGAGAAAACTTATCAAGCATTGGTAAGTAGCGATCGAACGAAGACTGATTCGTGGGGGAAGTTGCCTCTCGTTGAGGGAAGTAAAGCCGTTCAGCGTACGCTTTGGAAGTTGCACGATGTTCGTCGGCGAGCTCAGAACTTGCCGAACTATGCGACCGACGAAATCATTTCGCTCGTAAAAATTAATGAATTCTTGCCTGTACTGTGAACAATCAAAACAGTTTCACTTGAAAAATGTCTCACACTTGAAAGTGTTATCTTTGAAATATTTTTGAAACGAACCTTTTCATTCAAGTAATTACTGAATTTGTAAAAGAGTCTGACGAGAACTCCAACTTCGTAGCTACGAATCGGTTGCAGTTCCGGATCACCTAAGTACTCGACGTATCGACTTTTTTGTCGACCCTCTTCTTGCATCGGCAAAAAGACGCCGGGTCTGGTGCAATTTAAGCTCGTGTCCGACTAAAATGTACAACAAATCGATGAGAATTGGATTTAAAACATTCAATCTTGTTTTTAACTGCCGATTAATTAAATACTTCAGATTGGGACTGATGGCAAAATGAAGTCGAAAGTATACTATCATGGTATTCCTGATCAGCGACGATCGCGACTTGAGGAATGTCTTCCATTTTAATCTGAAAACAGATGATCGAATTTACATATTTTTATAAAAAAAGGAAATAATGAATTTGCTGATAAATTTAAAATACATTGAAAATATCGATGAGTTGTTGTTGCGCATTCGCGAGGTAAGCTGGAACTCTCTTTCTTTCTTCCAAGCCAATGTCGTCACTCGAGTTGTCTTCGCCATTCAAGAACTCCCACACAGAAAGAAAAAATTTTCTTCTGCTTCTCCTTGTTTCTAGAGCATCGATTAGACTCGTTGCAGTCAAATGCGCTTGTTTTATTGTACTCAAAAACCATGTCACCTGTAGAGAATATTTTTTTTTAGTTTTTAATTCTTGTTCCATTTTGCATACATTATTTTTGTAATTCATTTACTTGAGTTGTCGTAGAGCTAGAAAACATTGGAGCGTATTGATACTGGGGACCTTCGATTTCCAAAATTTTCTGTCGCACCGTCGCGGCCCATTGATTCGTCGTTGATCTTACTCGACTCAACATCACATCGTCCATGCAACTCTCTACCTCCGACAACATGTTTGCCAAATATGGCTGCGAGAATACCTAAACAATCAATTGTTTGATTGAATTTCAACATTTCAAAGTTTATTTTCAAGTAATTCAAATTTTCTCATTTTACTTTTGTCACTCGGAAAAGCATCAGTGCATTTTTCGGAGAGACGAGATCCGTTCTCATGAACCTCGGCAAAAGTTGCTGAAAAATCGCCGTGTACGCTAACAAGTTGCTCGCCACGAAAGATATCCATTTGTTCGGGTCGTGGATTTTGCCCTTCGTGTCTTCTTCCTCGATTTTTCTAAAAAGAAAAAACTATTTCATTCAAGCGTTTAACCAGTTATTAGCCACTTTCTTGATTTTCAAAATGACGGACCCTTCTCTGATGTAAATCACTCCGGACACATATCGCCAAGGTTGAATAAAACTCAGCCAAGCTTCCAAAATTAAACGGAAAGAACTGTCGAGAGGCCAGTGGTGAATCGCCTTTTTCAAAAACGTGAAGATTTTTCCTTGCACCGACGGAATAAGCACCCTGAAATTCAAAGCAAAGTTTGAAGACTCATTTATTCCATTATTTGTCTTTTAGCAAACTGAGATTAGGAACCTTTTGAGTTCGTCCATGGCGCTTTGGTCTCCCAATGAACTGTTCGAAAATTCGTGTAGCGTTTTTATAAACGCCCTCACCAATCTTATGTGCTCTCCCGAGTGAACGCTATGCTGAAATTTATAAAATCCTCATTTCACGTGTTATAAAACTGCCTGTTTACTATAAAATTCATAGACTGAATTTGAATAGAAACCTACTCGTCTTGGCAATAAACCGGAAATCGGCGTACCCAGAACAGCTCCAGGAAACTGATTCTCCTCCGTGTACTCTAGCCAAAAATCTAAAAAGACCTGAACGATCGTCTCGCTTCTCCAAACTTGAGAAAGGCATTGCTGCTGGGGAACAGTTCCCGTTGTTGGACTAGAAGACGAAATTGGATTCAGAATTGACGAGCGTAACAGTCTAGGAGTATGCTGTAATCTGAAAAAGTATGAAATTGTGAAACTGATCTGAGCAAAAAACAAATTTATGGGAAGGGGAATAAAAAACCTCTTCAATTCCGGCGACTGCATCAACTTCCTAGGTGGGGTTTTTTTTATATATGGCCCGATGATCGGCAAAACTGGCGAATTGTCCTTGGGCAGAAAGTGCTGGAGGTAAACGTGCGCCAACTGAACATAAATCGTCTCCCAGTTCATCCAGACGTTTTCCTGCTGCTGAAGCTGCAGCCACGGGTTGATCAAATGATATGCGAAGTGGAAGATGAAATACTCGAAGGGATATGTGATTTTTGTCAGGAAAAATTAGAAATTGAAATAAAACTTTTTTTCTTTTGTTTGCGTTTTGAAAGGATACTCAAAGACAGCGCCGAAGAAGTGCGCATGTTATGCTCGTCTTTAAGCTTGTCCAGGTAAAACGGCGGCACGACTCCCTCTTCCAGCATTGAGCGTATTTTGGCCTGAAATTTGATCTGATTTATTTCCAATGTTTCAATAACAATGTGATTTTACAATGTCCAAAATATCACTCACGGGCAAATGTGAGATGGAAAAATTGTACTTCAAGTAACAGTCGGGCAAAAGCTTGTAGCATAGTAAGAAAATGGGTCCGTCGGGACTGAGGAAGTGGCAAAGAACTTCGTATTCCTGGGGATTTTTCTTCAGAGTGATGTGGTGCAGGCCCCATCCAAAATTGTCGTTTATTCCGAATAAAGACTCGATCAGGATCGGGAAAACATGTTGAAGCTCCGTAGTACTGGATTCCTCGATCAAGATTGCCAATTCTCTGCATCTTTGCACCAGAGGAAGGTTCAAATACGCCTGCAGTCGCACCTTTGACCATAAACGTATCATTAGTAACGTGAAAAATGTGAAAATGTTTTCATTAGTACAACACAGTTTTCAAAGAATAAACAGAAGTTGTATGAGTGGATTTTAATTGATCTTTTTCATTTAGTTTATTAATAAGTTAGTCTTTTTTCGGAGAAAATACAATTGAAAATAACAAGTAACTGTTAAATTTCTAGTTAGAGGATAGGCAAGGGAAATTATCCTGAAATGTTTTTCGAAATGTAGTTTTGAGTGACAAGTAATATTTCGTAAAGAAAAATTGATTTTCGGAACAAAAAATGGTTTTTTCATCTTGCCTATCGAATTCTGTCGGCGTTACTTTTTCGTTCTGTAAAGTTTGTTACTGAGTTAAATAATCCACAGAAATTAAGAAAATATGTACGTTTAAGGTTAGATCCCAATTCAGACAGCGCACAGGATACAAAAGATGCTAAAAATATGAGGTTGTCATTAAATATTGGCGATGTAAAACAATAAATGTGTGGGAAATGAGACACTGTCGTAGAATGAAGTAAATAATGGAAATTGTTGCTGTGCCGAAGGTTAGGAATCACTTGCAAAAATAAATCTCTTCTACTTTATACTTCATTTCAAGTAAAAAAAAAAACCGGGTTACCGTCGAAACCTCCGTGGGTGTCGCCATTATTATATACTTTCAGTAAACTTTTGTTTAATTAAATAACTCTGATTCTAGCTTTCGGTGTTTTGCACTGGTGATTGGTCAATTTTAAACCAATCAAGACGAGCTTTAAGGCGGGAGTCAAACGGTCGGTACGGCAGGTCCAATGTTAGATTAAATTTTCTAATGACGCCGATTTGGCTGTATCAATTCAAACAAAACTTTACAGAACGAAAGTTAACGTACTATTGCACGTATGCATATGTACTACTCCTATATATAAATAGATAGGAGCCTCCGATATTCTGTTTGCCAGCGTTACGGTGCAGACATATAGTGCTGTCTCTTACGAATGAGTTCTGGAGGCTCAGTGCGCATGCGAAGGATTTCTAACGCAGCCAATAGGAGCAGACTCTCATAACCCACATAAATCTCGTAAGTGACAGTTTCGCGAGTTTTGACTTTCTAGTTTTCAATATTGTGAACTGTTTTTATTCGAAAATAACAATCACAATTCAGTTTAAAATGTTCCTCAAGTGATTTCAGAGGACTGTTTTTTAGATAATTTAATGCTACAACAAACTATAGTAGAATCAAAATATTCATGTAAATTTTGATACGAATTTTTGTGAAAGGCAAAAACAATTTTTTAGGCTAGAGAGTTTTTTCTTCGTTGTGATGTAAAATGACGAAGACGCAAAATAGGATGCATTCCGATTGATCAACTTTATTCTGAATGTTTGAATTAAAATCTTGTGAAGTTTAGTAACAAAGTTACATGAAAACGTTTTGAAAGTTATTTTTCGAGACGTAATGTTGAAAGAATATCAATTCACGCATGAAATAAATAGCGAAATATCGGGCAAGACCTGTTGTACACATAAATTGTTATAAATGTAATTTAAACAGTATTCAAAATAAGTCGATATTTTAACTCCAAACTCGATTCGACAAAGTCCGAAATTCAAAGGCAGCTGCTGATGTTTAGAACGGAATGTGGAACGGGTAATAAGGGCTCAATTTAGATCTGAAAAATATAAAACGATATATTGCACATGGCTGTAAAATATTTTTGAAAATTAACGTCTAATTTTTACTTACCCTTCCATCAGGACAACTCTTCCGTCACAATCTAAGGAGTTTATATAAGCAATATCCTCCGGCTTCAGAGCAAAATCGAAAATCTGGGCGTTTTCAGCGATTCGGTTCTTGGTGACCGACTTCGGGATCACAATGTGACCGCGATCAAGCTGAAATTTACAAACACCAATGATTAAATTTACACATTACAATTGTCTACAGTTGAACAAAGCAGTATAAGTATTAACTTGATATCGGAGAAGAATCTGCGCCGGGGTTTTGCCGTACTTCTTCCCTAATTCGAGCAGCTTCTTATCCTCCATAAGTTTGGGGTCATCAGGTTTGGCCCAGGGTCTATCCGGCGATCCCAGAGGACTGTACGCCGTAATCGTAATTCCTAATTTTTTACAGAAGTCGGTCAACTTCTTTTGCACCAAATATGGATGACACTCCACCTGAAAAAGAATTCAAATGTTAAATCTGCCAAAAAAACGGAGGTTCTGAAAAATTACTTGATTAGTGACTGGCTTCACGCTGCAATTTTTCAGGAGTCTCTCGATCTGCTCAGAGTTAAAGTTGCTCACGCCGATGTCCTTCGCCAGCTTTTTCGCGTGCAGTTTTTCCATCTCTTTCCAGGTGTCAAGGTAGTCGACGTCGCTGAGTAAATACTGACCCGTTGGACCTAGGGGGAATAGTCCGGCTTCTTCTTTGAAAGCGAAAGGGAAGTGCACCAGGTACAAATCCACGTAATCGAGGCCAAGGTCGCTGAGAGTTTTTTTCATGGCGGGTTCCACCAGGTTCGGCCTGTGGAAAGTGTTCCAGAGTTTGCTCGTGATGAAGAGATCCTCTCTCTTCACGACTCCTTCGCCGATTTTGGCCTTGATGGCCTCGCCGACTTCCTTTTCGTTTTCGTAAACGTGGGCGCAGTCGATGTGCCGGTAACCGATGTCGATGGCATCCTTCACAGCCTGAGTTACTTCGCCGGGTTTAGACTGGAAAAAACACGTTTTTAGGTCAGGGTTGTCATTTGAATTTGAATTTCAAACTTTTTAAGATTTTCCAATTGGAAATGTGATTTCTTTCCTGACTTAAATACTGGAAAATCAGGCTGTTACATAATGGAAATAATTTTCCTAAACTTAAATGTAGGTTTCGGATCGAAATGCGTAAAAATATCGTCCGAATTCTGAAATCGTTTTTACAAAATTTTTTGGAAAAACATCAAACAAAAAACACAGTCTTGTAGAGGGCATCCAGGAGCATGTTTTTTGCGTCTACAATTTTTTCAATATAACTATTAGTTTGTCAGATAAAAATTAAAATATTGAAATTTTGTATCACTCAAAATCAATGTTTTTTGAAATTTAAATCGTGATATTTCAACAAATCCGAAAATTTGAAAATTGGAAAAAAGAAATTTTCAAGACATTATTGTTATCGGTCAGGATAAATTATTATTAATTTTTCTCGTTTTACAATTTAGATATTTAGCTAATATCATGGAGGAAGACGACGACGTGGCCTACACCGATTTACAAACATGGACAGTTTCGACCCCGATCGACCCGGAGAATCTCAGCATGCTGAAGGATCGAGATAAGTTTTTGAAAAAAAAAAGGGATGATTGTTTAAACAATAAAAAATTGTTAACACTGAAATTTCAAAATCGTTGCATATCGGGAATGTGATAATTTTTTCTACACAATGAAATATTGTATAAACAATCGACTTGTTCAAACAAATACAAAAATTTGGAAACTAGAACAAAGCAGTTTCAAGGCTCCAACACTCCCAAATATGAATTTCATTCAACAATTTATTATCATTAACTTTTTCTACAAAATAAAAAGCTGTCGTTTCAGACAATACTCGTAGTTAAAAATCATTTTCAATTTTAATCGTAATCATGATTACGTGCACGTTTTTCCCAGCCATGTCCATTACTGAGACATTCGTGCTTTCGACTACTTAATTGCACGTAATTAAAAAACTAATTACAACTGTACAAAAACACAAAATGCAACTTGTTCTTAAGAGAATCCTACATTGTTTACGAAAAGAACAGAATCTAAAAAGTAATTTTTTGCTTGGAAAATAGCGTTTGAATTTCGAATTCAAACCTTAGTCTATTGATAATTTTAATCAATTTGATAACCGAATACACTTAAATTGTAAACTAATTAAGGAACATGAAAACTATAGGTCGACCAAATTGTTGTAGGCCACTTCTGATTGGGACACGTCGTTGTAAATTTAAGAGATAAGTTAGAGATAAGTTTGAACTTATCTCTAGTTCAGTTAGAGATAAGTTTATACTTATCTCTAACATCTATCTCAGAGTTAGATAACTAACTCTGAGGTGTTTCCAACGGATATTTAACAATATTTAAGAATCGTAAATGAAGCGCTCGCACGCTCTTCTTCTAAAATCTTCGACGAGAATTGTAAAACTGCACATGTTCTTCGTTCTTAATAACATTTCGTTAATTAAAACACGGAATCCAACAGTATTGACTGATTATTCTACGACAACCTTCGACCAACCTCTAAACCACTAAATGTATGACTAATTTATAGCGAGCTTCGGAAACTACTTAATTACCCTAAATACGTCACATGGAATGTTCTAGAAGTTGAACGTTCTAGAAAAAAAATGATGAGTACTTCCGGGGTATTAATATATAAACTCCTGAATCTACATTTAACATTTAACTTGTAGAAAGAGCTTTGAAAGGTTCTATAATTTTAGTCGATAGCTATATTCTTGTAAAAGATCTTAGTAAAAGATGGTAATTCAATTCTGTGCCGAAAATGTGACCGTGACGTGACCAAATCGACAGTGACGGTCATTTTCACATAAAAAGACGCGGAGGGAGAAGCTGACCGTCAGTGACGGTCACATGACGGTTAATTTGACGGTCAAATGACCGGTCATTGCACATCTCTACTCCTGCCACCTACATGAGCGGCCATTTTACCATTTTCAAGATGTCTTGAAGACGGTTCCGTGATCTTTGGGTATGTTAGTTACGCGTAGGCGAAATCTCATGCTGTTTTTCAAACCTTTTTCGAGCTTCGCAGCTGGAAATCGGCACTAACGCAGACGGCATCTCCAGTGTACTTGCATTTAATTTTTAATATGTACCTTCCAAGTTCCCAAGCCAAACGAAGGGATCTCGTTTCCATTATAAAACTTGATTTTCGGGATATTAAGCGTCATCTTCGAAGTTTTTGTCGTCAAAAATACTCGTGTAGAATTGTTGACAATCACACGCGAAGTGCACTTGACAACGGAGTGAAAGATACTGGAAACTTCGGGGAACCGAATGCCTGAACGCGTGTGAATTCGTAAAGTGGGAACCGGCGACTACCCGATTGAAAAAATAGTTCGGCTCTAGTTCTAAAGATATCGCATCGATGTCGGCTATATCGATGTTGATTTCGTTCACCTTTTTATTCTTTCTTATTTTGAGTAATACTAGGAATGGTTTTCATTAGAGAAAATGAATATCAACGATCAAACGGACAAAAACGAAAAAAGAAAAAAAACATTTATTTGTCGCGTTATGCCATTAATTACAATATTCATACCATCTAATGAACATGCAATGATTCGAAGGCCGGCGAAATTCGATAAAATAATTTTTCAGTAGCGAAATATTTAAAAGAAGGAAACCGAAAACCGGAAATGGCAATTTCGAAGGGTTTTAAAGAAAGCGTCCAGGTTGTCGATTCAATAAATCAAATTGTTGCGTCGTCCGATTTTAAAATCAAAAATGGTTCAATTCCGATAATTAAATCGGGAGATAACGACACCTTGCGCGATTTGAAATTGTTACATCGCGTATCGCCGCGTCCTCTCCAACGTCGCGGCGTGACCTTGCCAGCGACCCAGCAAATGACGGAAAATAGAACCGTATTGGGAGACACTTGCTTCCAATACTAAATGTGGAACATAATATTCCTGCTATTGCACTTGACGTAACTGCAAGTACAAAAGGTACATCGCGCATTTAATGTGAATTTATTATAAATTATTATAATTCAAATTATAACTTTAGATTTACGTCACTACAGATCCAAAAACCAAAAGCAAAACGACAGAGACTGAATCGATCGACTTGGAGAAGTGGCTCGATTCCAATAGAAGCAGCCTCTCATAACCCACATAAATCTCGTAATTCTGTGACAGTTTCACGAGTTTTGACTTTCTAGTTTTTAATATTGTGAACTGTTTTTATTCGAAAATAACAATCACAATTCAGTTTAAAATGTTCCTCAAGTGATTTCAGGGGACTGTTTTTTAGATAATTTAATGCTACAGCAAACTATAGTAGAATCAAAATATTCATGTAAATTTTGATACGAATTTTTGTGAAAGGCAAAAACAATTTTTTAGGCTAGAGAGTTTTTTCTTCGTTGTGATGTAAAATGACGAAGACGCAAAATAGGATGCATTTCGATTGATAACTTTATTCTGAATGTTTGAATTAAAATCTTGTGAATTTTATTAACAAAGTTACATAAAAACGTTTTGAAAGTTAATTTTCGAGACGTAATGTTGAACGAATCTCAATTCACGCATGAAAGAAAGAGCGAAGTATAGGTCAAGTCCAGTTGTACACAGAAATTGTTATAAATGTAATTTAAACAGTATTCAAAATAAGTCGATATTTTAACTCCAAACTCGATTCGACAAAGTCCGAAATTCAAAGGCAGCTGCTGATGTTTAGAACGGAATGTGGAACGGGTAATAAGGGCTCAATTTAGATCTGAAAAATATAAAACGATATATTGCACATGGCTGTAAAATATTTTTGAAAATTAACGTCTAATTTTTACTTACCCTTCCATCAGGACAACTCTTCCGTCACAATCTAAGGAGTTTATATAAGCAATATCCTCCGGCTTCAGAGCAAAATCGAAAATCTGGGCGTTTTCAGCGATTCGGTTCTTGGTGACCGACTTCGGGATCACAATGTGACCGCGATCAAGCTGAAATTTACAAACACCAATGATTAAATTTACACATTACAATTGTCTACAGTTGAACAAAGCAGTATAAGTATTAACTTGATATCGGAGAAGAATCTGCGCCGGGGTTTTGCCGTACTTCTTCCCTAATTCGAGCAGCTTCTTATCCTCCATAAGTTTGGGGTCATCAGGTTTGGCCCAGGGTCTATCCGGCGATCCCAGAGGACTGTACGCCGTAATCGTAATTCCTAATTTTTTACAGAAGTCGGACAACTTCTTTTGCACCAAATATGGATGACACTCCACCTGAAAAAGAATTCAAATGTTAAATCTGCCAAAAAAACGGAGGTTCCGAAAAATTACTTGATTAGTGACTGGCTTGACGGTGCAATTTTTCAGGAGTCTCTCGATCTGCTCGGAGTTAAAGTTGCTCACGCCGATGTCCTTCGCCAGCTTTTTCGCGTGCAGTTTTTCCATCTCTTTCCAGGTGTCAAGGTAGTCGACGTCGCTGAGTAAATACTCACCCGTCGGACCTAGGGGGAATAGTCCGGCTTCTTCTTTGAAAGCAAAAGGGAAGTGCATCAGGTACAAATCCACGTAATCGAGGCCAAGGTCGCTGAGAGTTTTTTTCATGGCGGGTTCCACCAGGTTCGGCCTGTGGAAAGTGTTCCAGAGTTTGCTCGTGATGAAGAGATCCTCTCTTTTCACGACTCCTTCGCTGATTTTGGCCTTGATGGCCTCGCCGACTTCCTTTTCGTTCTCGTAAAGGTGGGCGCAGTCGATGTGCCGGTAACCGATGTTGATGGCATCCTTAACGGCCTGAATTACTTCGCCGGATTTAGACTGGGAAAAACACGTTTTTAGGTCAGGGTTGTCATTTGAGTTTGTATGTGAAATGTTTCAAACTTTTTAAACTTAAATGTAGGTTTCGGATCGAAATGCGTAAAAATATTGTCCGAATTCTGAAATCGTTTTTACAAAATTTTTTGGAAAAACAGCGAACAAAAAACACAGTCTCGTAGAGGGCATCCAGGAGCATGTTTTTTGCGTTCACAATTTTTACAATATAACTATTAGTTTGTCAGATAAAAATTAAAATATTTAAATTTTGTATCACTCAAAATCAATGTTTTTTGAAATTTAAATCGTTATATTTCAACAAATCCGAAAATTTGAAAATTGGAAAAAAGCAATATTTAAGACATTATTGTTATTGGTCAGGATAAATTATTATTAATTTTCAAAAGGGATGATTGTTTAAACAATAAAAAATTGTTGACACTGAAATTTCAAAATCGTATGCATATCGGGAATGTGATATTTTTTTCTACACAATGAAATTGTATAAACAATCGACTTGTTCAAACAAATACAAAAATTTGGAAACAAGAACAAAGCAGTTTCATTGTTTAGAAAAAATTATCACGTTCCCAATATGCAATGATTTTGAAATTTTAGTTTCAACAATTTTTTATTGCTTAAACAATAGTCTCTTTTGAAAATTAATAAGAATTTATCCTAAGCGATAACAATAACGTCTTGAAAATTGCTTTTTTCCAATTTTCCAATTTTCGGATTTGTTTAAACAAATTGATTGTTCAAACAATTTCATTGTTCAAAAATGATTATCACATTCACAATAGGCAATGATTTTGAAATTTCAGTGTCAACAATTTTTAATTGTTTAAACATTGAACTCTTTCAAAAATTATCAATAATGTATCCTGATCGATAACAATCTCTTGAAAATTGCTTTTTTTCAGTTTCCAAATTTTTGGATTTGTTTAAACAATTTCATTGTTCGAAAAAACTTATTACATCCGCGATATGCAACGATTTTGAAATCAGTG
The DNA here is from genome assembly GCA_022816865.1 of Zelostemma sp. ZL-2020. NCBI lineage: Eukaryota > Metazoa > Arthropoda > Insecta > Hymenoptera > Platygastridae > Zelostemma > Zelostemma sp. ZL-2020. Next base: position 1,510 of record JABFQM010002622.1, on the reverse strand, counting down.
GCCAGTTTCGGAGCGTTTTGATATTGATAACAGGGTCCTTGCATTTAATTTTTAATATGTACCTTCCAAGTTCCCAAGCCAAACGAAGGGATCTCGTTTCCATTATAAAACTTGATTGTCGGGATATTAAGCGTCATCTTCGAAGTTTTTTGGTCAAAAATACTCGTGTAGAATTGTTGACAATCACACGCGAAGTGCACTTGACAACGGAGTGAAAAGTACTGGAAACTTCTGGAAACCGAATGCCTGAACGCGTGTGAATCCGTGAAGTGGGAAAGATATCGGATCGATGTCGGCTATTTCGCTGTTTATTTCGTTCTCCTTTTTATTCTTTCTTATTTTGAATAATACTAGGAATGGTTTTCATCATAGAGAAAATGAATATCAACGTTGAAATGAACGATATCAACAATCAAACGGACAAAAACGAAAAAAGAAAAAAAACATGTATTTGTCGCGTTATGCCATTCATACCATCTTATGAACATGCAATGATTCGAAGGCCAGCGAAATTCGATAAAATAATTTCCCAGTAGCGAAATATTTAAAATAACGAAACCGGAAACCGGAAATAGCAATTTCGAAGGGTTTTAAAGAAAGCGTCGAGGTTGTCGATTCAATCAATCAAATTGTTGCGTCGCGGTCGTCCGATTTTAAAATCAAAAAATGGTTCAATTCCGATAATTAAATCGGGAGATAACGACACCATGCGCGATTTGCAATTTTTACATCGCGTGTCGTCGCGTCCTCTCCAACGTCGCGGCGTGACCTTTTGCCAGCGAGCAGCGCGATAATGGACTTTTGCACCTCTCGTACAAACGGTACGAGAAAAGGTAATTACATCCGATAAGGTAATTACCGCTCCGAATGTCCGGTTGCAACTTATAAGTTGCAATCAACTCTCCTTTGCATGTCGAAAAAATACCGGCTCTTAATTGTTTAAAGTTTAAGAGCAGTGATTTTTGCAAAAAAATCTCTTGATTGTTTTTGATTAATGGATTTTTTCTTTAAATTCATTGAAAAATATGTTTAGTACAACCCACACTGAGAGAAATGGTACCTAGTCAGAGTGACTAAAAAATCAAGTTCGTCATTTCATGTACTGGAAACTACATTTTCTAGTTGCTACGACCAGATTTCTGGTAACAGTGACTATACACAAAGTTACAGTGCCTAATTTCAAGCTTCTGGTAACAATAACCAGGTGCACTAGTAAAAAACGTCTTTGACTAGACGAATGACGTTCGAGCAAATTGAGAACCTGGTTGGAGGAACTATAAAATTCTAGTCGCTGAAACTAGATTTTCATGTTGTTGTAACTATATGAAAATCTACATTGTTAACTACAGAAAAAAGTCGAGGACAGTTTTAACTACGCTGACTCCCCTGTCGGATCGCTTGCCACCGTTTTGCCACCGTTATGAAATTGTCACTATTTTAACCTGATTACGGGTTATGAAATACAATTTTAATTATTATTTTCATTTAAAACTTATATTTTATCCAAAAA
>JABFQM010002621.1:0-14445 GCA_022816865.1 Zelostemma sp. ZL-2020 | reverse complement strand
TTTTTTCGTGAAGAAGAAGATGTTGTTAAATAAATTATACTGGCATATTAAATGTAATTAATGACGTTGCGTTATAAATATTTTTTCTAATTCACCCTTGCATTAAAGTATCGATCCACCTTAAATATTACAACTCTCGTTCTCAATAATTAAAAATTGAGGAAGCTGTCGTTTCTGCATGATAAATTCGACGTTTGATTCGTGCCACGAGGACCCTTCAAGTACTTCAGTTAAAGCATGGAAAAATTGTAATTAATGTTTAGAAAACGGGAAACCTAAATGATTCAATTCGCAGTACAGAAAATTTTTATTCAATGCCTCGCAATCCTTTAATTTGAAAAAAAAGCATTGCATTCATCTAGTTTTTTTGTGAAAAAATCTGGCTGTGGAATCCTGACAACTGCCTTTCATAACTAAAATCCCCGTCATCGTTGTGCTTACACTGAAAAGTTTTATGTTGATAATTAGTGGAACAAAGAAGTAATTATTCGAGCATAAAATTGCTCGAATATTTGTTTTTAATTAAAAAATAAGCAAATGTCGCGCACGCACACCCGCATTGACCCTACCTTCTGTTTCTGGGTTATTGATTTTTTCCTTATCTCATATTTCATTGTATACTGTAAATGCTTTTTAATAACATTATAAATATATCTCTTGTAAAGTACTCATCGTCATTCATATATGTTTAACAGCAATTACATGCATTACATTTATCCTATTAATTGAAACAGATATATTGACGATAAAAATATTCTCCTAAAAGATTTTTATTACAAAACAAGTTTCTTCTTTTATTTTAAATAATCGGATCTTATAATTATTATTCGTCACACGTGACGGATATTTTAGTCTGAAAAAAATACATCGCGAAGATGTGAAACTCATTAGCTCCGTGTCAATTTAATGTTTATGATCAAAAATTTTGTCAAAGAAAAAAATGTAGGCTCAAGCTTCTCCATATATTAGATAAGGTAAATTACGGAGCATCGTCACTGCCGTTGTATCGTCCATTTCCGTTCGGTAATAATGAATTAAATTGTTTTCTTTATATTTCTCTAAATTAATTTGTTTACATGCAAATAATATATCAAACGTGCGAAAGATTATAATAGTTTTTCATTATGTAAAAGAATTATTCAAGATTTGGTAGCTCCGAAATTGGTGACGATAACCGGGCTTAACATGACGATGCTCCGTACATTTACCTTAAGATGTTTTGTAATCAACTAAATATTTATAAAGTTCGTTGAAGTTCGCAGACTTTGTGAGATGCGATAAATCAGATACTGGACGCGAATACACTGCAGTGACTGCTGAAATTTATGATTTATCCGATTTCCTTCCACAAATTTTCTGATTTAACGCTTGCCTATGAATTATGAATCGAAATTTTTAACAAAAATTGTTTCGAAATTCACTACTTACAAAACACAACGTGGAAATTCAACCCTGAAATCTATCTTGAGAATGTTCATCTCTGAGCGAATCAATCTTTCATTTTCACTTACGGCTGATTTTCCAGAAGACTCGCTATTGCCATAAATAATTTGTGTCTCTAGCGAAATATGGAACCTGCTCCGAAACGATGGCGAAAATAAATGAACTGTGAATATGACTTGAAGAGTAGCGTTGGTGGTTCGGTCTGATAAGGACGAAGTTTTTCATAATAGATAGCCGTTGTTGGAAAATGTATTACCTTCTATGGTATCGACCTTTATTCGAGCGGACGTAAAATATCGGCACGTTAGACCCCCAGTTGTATTAAACATGACAAAACGGCCAATATCATGAGATGTTTTTAATGGTTTTAAAAGTAGAATGTTCGTAACATAGATTGATGGAAGTGTCAATTTCATGCATCTTGGTTTTTTAATAATGATAAAAAAACCTGATCGAAAACTTGTCGAAATTGGATGAAAAGTAATCAACAAAGTTGCAAGTTCCGATCCTATTTTTTGTAATATAAAATCGGGTTGATGTTTATTTACTTATTTTCTGCTTCAGATTCCAGAAAATATCAAGGTTTATGATAGAAATGATGTAATATAATAACATCGTGATTTTACTTCCATTATTTTGAAGAAGAATTGAGGGTCCGGATGCAATAACGTGACGAGCGCTCGAAAAAGAATCTAGCGTTGTTTAACGAGTAGAATTTTGGGATAAATTGAAATGCGATAAAAGTTCGATAAAGCGAACGCGTTAAAGATCGAATTAATTTATAAATAGGTGTAAAGAACTATGCGTATTCTGCAAATAGTTAATTTATTTTATAAGTCTTGCATGTTTCTTGTCAAAAACAATTTTTACAACAATTGTATTCCCAAAGGGATTCGTAATACTTCAATCGGAAAATACACCTTAATGTTTAAGTAAGGGAAAACTAATTTGTGACGTGGAAATCATTGCGTCGACTCAAACTCCTTTGATTGCAATTCGTTCATGGTGATGGCGAATGCAATAACACTGAGTTATTCAAAGCGGTAACTCAAGCATAAAGTTTACTTTACCATGCAATAACCAAATTGAAGATCTCGAAACTCGATCGAGTAGCATTCGTTCAGGCGCTTTTTCTTTTTGATTGGTTACTATCTATTCAAAACATGACTTTGTTACATTTTACTAATGAAAAAAGTGAAGCAACAAGTTTTAAAGCAATCACAGGACAAATTTTAAAAGTTCGTAAAATTTTGAAATGTGAATACTGATCTAGTGCAAAGTAAATAAATATTCGATAGTTTCAGGTCAGATTAATAAGGTTTTCAAGCATATCAATTGCAGTTTTACAATCAAAATGTTTAAAGTATTCTCATGATTCTTATGATGTTGTACCTGAAAGAATCCACTTTAGTGGCAATTTTTTAGCATGCCTATATTAAATTTCATAGAAATATCAAGTTTCAGTAGACGGCAGTCATTTGAAACTCCAAGCAGGATACTCTTCAACAAGCGAACGGAAATGAAGTTTAGAATACACTAAAATGGATGAATATGAATATGCAGTTGTATGATTTGAAGTAGGATAGTAATTTTCTACTTACCGGTAAAGAGACGTTTCAGTTGAAAGCCTGTATTTAACTCCTATATGTAATTTGCGCTCCTCTTTCCAGTCTCTTATAGCAATTATATTGAGAACTTGAACAGAGTAATTACATACATTTCTTGAAAAGTAATATACAGCGTAATATGTTTCTTATAACAATGTCAAATATTTCGACCGAAGCGCATACTCACGACTGAAAATGAGTATCCCTTTCAGCGTAGTGTCACTTTGTCACGTAGTTTTCATTTTCTAGAAGTAATGACGCGGAGTGAGAAGCAAACATTAAAAGACAAAGAAATTACAGACATCAGAGCACCGCAATTTTCGGAAATGGGAAAAATATTGTAGTTTTCAGGTTTTAGCAGTTTTATTTCAATTAGACAAGGGAAACAATGCTCAAATATGATATATTTTTAATCACTGCATTAAACAACATAAGACTGAAGGTGACCTAAAAATGAATGGTATTGAATTGGAAATAAATAGGTTAACGTTGGGAGAATTAATATCTTAATTGATGAAGAAAAGTATTTTTAGAATTTTTTGTTTATTTGGAGTCAATTTAGGGGGGTGGCACGGTTGAAATTCTTCAGACTTGTATTAAGAACCACCCTAATGTGCCATGGCAACGGAGTTACATTTATTTCCCTGTAAGTGTTTCTGCCACTGGTGAATGATTTTGTAGGAGATATTGAGGCACAAGAAAATTGAGAGACGCATATGGAGTTTATTGTTTTATTCTCGCTCACTCTGAGTCAAACCGGCTTACAAATTTGAGAAACCCAAGTTGGAGGAAAAACCTTTTCTCTAGCGAGAGGAAAAAGCGACTGACTCCGTAGCGTCGGACCGTGGGCGCGGCGACCTCCAAGGGCCCTTTCCCTTTTTCTTATTGGGCGAAAAAGATCGCGCGACCACGGCCCAACGAGGGTTGAAGCAGTAACCGGGTCAACCGGTTTTTCCTCTTTTTCCGAGAATCCGGAACACCCCTCTTCGGCCCTCCCTTCATCATATCCCTAACTTCCTCCTCCCAAACCTTTTCCTTATATCCTTCCACTGTAATTCTCTATTCCCTCACCCCTCTTCGCTCTCTACGTTTTCTCTTAGCTCCCTGCATCTTAGCATGTGCCTCAGAGTTTCCACCTTATCCCCGCATCCCCTACAACTCGTGTCCGTGTAACCCTTGTTCCCGGCTTTGCCCACATTCCCACATCTCATTTTAGCCCACTGTCCCTTTCTTTTGGATCCTTCTTTCCCCAATATTTCTTAATTTCCTCCTCAGTCTTCCAGCTCTGATATTCTTTACGGTAGCTCGACATTTCTATCTCCCTCCAGTCTCTCTCTACTCTGCCCTCCGCCTTCTTTCTTATTCCCTCCGCTAGCTTGACCGGTATTCCCTCCCACTCCTTTCCCTCGTAAATTCTCTTAATCAACTGGTCCTCCTTCACCTCCTCTATTGCCTCATTTCATTCTCTTCTCTATATCAAGGGTTTTTTGTTTACCACATCCCTTATGTCCTCCCTTGAACACTTTTCCGGACACCTCTCCTCCCCCATGCCCCATTCTTCCCTCCCTGTCCCCCTCAATCCTTCCGTTCCAAATTGTCAACCCTTGCTCGCTGCACATTTTCCACAATCGGGAACGAATTTCGAGACCGCAATCAATCGAATAGATCGCAGGGTCTGTAGAGCAGTGGGCATTGACCTTTTTTTACGTCTAACTTGGGAAAAAATGTTTCCAGGTCATTCTTGAGTGAATCGGTGCCCTGGTACAAAATCGTATCCATTTTTTATTAAAAACTCTGCAATATCGTAAAATGTTGAAGTCGCAATAACGTATTAGTAATTCAATGGCTTCTAACCGTCCTCAAATATAGTATTTTGAAATGAATCTATCACCGTGTGCCTAGAAATATATTTCTGATCGCTATTCCGTGCCGTTATTGACGCCTTTCTCAGTTTCGAAGCGATAAGAGCAAACCATTCATATACAACAAGAATAAAGCAAGCAGTTTTTTCAGCTTTTTTTGGCAATATGTCAGTTTTAATTTCTGTTTGTATCGCGCCGGACATCGAATGGACGCACCTTAATCCATTTTTCCGAAATTGGACGACTCAATATCTTCTTGCCGAAGATAATGGAGCAAGTGCACACTTCCAACTCACTCTCAATTTCAAAGTTCCATAAAATTTTCGAGTAAGTTCCACGGACTATACTTGTTGGCAGTTTTTCTTGCTCGACATATGCTTCTGGTGAATAAATGACTTGCCTCAACATAGCAGTTTTACCATTTTTCAGTAAATGACACGGATCGGGAATCGCGTATATTTCGTGATTTTTTAAAATAAAAGAATCGCGACGAACCCCATTACTCGAGGCATGGATATTCATGGACGTCCATAAACTTTTGTTTCTGCTATCTAAATTAGATGACAGTGTCAAGACAGAAAGATCAGATGACTCTACGAAAGGGTACCCGGTATTTCGAAGATATTCGTAGCCATGTACCGAAAGGGCGAATCCAAATTTCAAACCTTTGACGATACTCGTGACAGGTGCAACATTTTCTTCCGGAATCTGACAACAGAAAACTGTTATTGAATGTTTTGATACGAAATGTGTTATCACTCGTTGTACAATAGAATTACCTTGAACAGAGGTGGATTTATCATGGATGGTGGATTTGGTCAATTGAATCAAGTTGGGACGGCATTCGGCTTTAATTTTTTTTACTATCGGCTTGATGGCTTCTGAATCGGGTATTATCGGAATGTGCCTATAAAAAATATATGCAGTGTTACCTTATTGTTGTGTCATAATCATATTAATAAAAACGATAAATGGCAAGTTATGTAGGTACTCCACACAAGCGCGAAGTTGCCGTTGGCACCCAATTATCTCTACGTCGTGAGTTTCGTACTCAAATTGCTTTTCGGTCACCCAGTGGGAACTTGAACAATCTCTAGCCTTTTTCCGATCGGTTCACTGGAGAAAAAGCCCGACGTTGCCCGACATCGGCTTGCGTCGGCCTGCGTCGGGCTACCCGACTTGATGTCGGAATGTGTCGATATATGTCGGGATCGTGGCTCCCGACACGCATTCCGACGTGAGCCGACGAAACCCAACGTCGGTGCACGTCGGCCCGTGTAGTGTTTTGGCACCTTTCCCGACATCGGGCAGCATGTCGGGAATTTTCTCCAGTGTTGCTGCAGTTTACTGAAGGACATAAAATTTACAAAAGTTTGACACTTTCGAACATATTACAGAATTTATTACACGTTTTATTTTTGAATTATCATCTCACAAAACAACTTTTATGAAAGTTTCTGGCACAATTATCAAGCGAACTTAATGTGTATATGTGTATGCTTACTGAATGGAAATAAGATGGCGGATGAGAATACTCACCTCTCCAGTGCCTCAGTGAAAGTTGGAAAACATGAGTTTTGACCGGCACGTTTTTGCTATAAAATTTTATTACGCAAATTTTTGTTCACTACCACATTTCAGAACTTGGACCTTGTTTTGAGCGTTATTGCATGTGACCCTTCAATTATACTTCATATTTTGAGTTGTGAAAAAAAGTCCTCTCATAATATCATTGTTATCAACATTGTGGGAGATATTGAGGCACAAGAAAAAACTGGAGAGACGCATATGGAGTTCAGTTTATTCTCTTCCACAAAGAGCCAAACCGGCTTACACATTGGAGAAAACCAAACCTTGGAAAAAACCTTTTCTGTCGCGAGAGGAAAAAGCGACTAACTACACGGCGTCGGACCGTAGGCGCGACAACCTCCAAGGACCTTTTCCCTTTTTCTCATTAGGCGAAAAAAGATCGCGCGACCACGGCTAAATGAGGGTTGAAACAATCACCGGGTCAACCGGTTTTTTCTCTTTTCCGAGAATTTGGAACACACATTAACTAAAACAGTTACACCTGTAATAAGAGTGAAAAATGGGAAAATAATGAATTGAAATGAGGACAAATCGATTTTTGGTCAATTCCTCAGTAATGATTGAAAAATTACCATATGTAGTTTCCAGTAATTTCACTACCTCGACAAGTTCATTATCAACTGGCTTTGTCAATTTTTGTTTTGAATTAGACAGATTTGCGATCGATAATTTAATCCCTTCGAAATCAGATACGTGCTTTTTCACATACGCATTTTTTACCTTTGTTTGTAGCAGTAGATTCAATTCGCTTCTCGTTTTTGGAGACAGATTTTTAGTTCTATTCTCCGACAAGTGATCATAAAAAGGCTGAAATATAAACAAATTGTAACAAATGAAGTAATATTATAAAGTATGACACATACATTCACGCATACACAAACGTTCATACATCTACAGTTCGTCGAACGTGATTTCATTTGATCCGATTATTTTTGATCGCACTCTCGTATCGTTCGATGTTTTTCAGCAATAATTTTGTCCAGTGCGATTGCAGGCTGGACACGGGTCTGTGCGTTGTTATCTGAAAAAATACAAAATAAGGTATTAAGGTTACACATCCGTACTCTCCATTGACCTATTTGCAACTTACGTTCATCTCATGCATTTTTTCCCAGATTTTCAGGCCCTTTGAGCAGCGCACATGATTCTCGCTTAATATGAACGTTATCAGTATCCCCTCTTCGAGATTAGTGAGAGCGTGGTGCGGCCTGAAACAGTTTACAAGGAGAATTGCAAAGGCCATATTTAGAAGACTGCCGGTACCTACTCGTAGAAATCTTACCTTATGGCAACGGAGGAACTTGTTCAAAAATCCTCCAGCAATCATGCCAATTTCTCTTCGGCCGCCGCGCACTCGTCCTTGCTAAGGAAAAACTCATCTCAATCCGATCTGAATCAGCAAGTACAAAATGTTGTGATACGCTGCATCGTTACACGTCTCGTTCGAAATAACTTTTTTTTTTTTTGCAAACTTACTTGTTCTTGTTGTCTCCCGGGTACATCAAAAGCCGCGGTTTGGGCTTGCTGGAAAGATTAACGCACGCATATAATATCATCTCGGTGAAGTGAAGAAAACATGCGGTTGAGATACGCGAACTTTGCATGCAACGTCGTTGCTAGATTTTGGGAAAACACCTACCAGTCTTCTTAGGCTTTTGGGGTCGCGCACTTCAGCTTCACCTTAGACGTTAAAGACCGTCCCTCCCCGTCCTGGCTCTGTTGATTTAGAGCGGAATTTGCAATTTATAGCGGGCGCCACTGAGCAATTTTCGCTAAATAATTTTTCAACCGCTTTTACGAACCTACTCGAAATTTGAACATTTTACTGCGTAAGAAATCAGACGCAGAGTTAGTAAATTTGAATTTAAATATTCGCGCCAAAAGACGTGCATCGGCTTATTTAGACAGAGGATGTGCTGGACCCCATCTTTCTTTCCATCCGCGAACCACATGTGCGCACTGTCGAGTTTGGCTCTTGCATGGTTGAGAGTCCATGATGTTGACGTGACGAATAAAAAGAGGGAAAGCGGCAAGAAAAGATGGAATCAGGTTAGAGTTCTTGAGGGCGCTCCATATGGAGAATTGGAGGATTTTCAGCGAAATAATCAAAGAAGTGTGGAAGAAGGGGAGGAAGCTAGAAGGATGGGAGTGCGCTAGGATATTCCCTAACCATAAGGGAGGGGAAGAGAAGGAGGTAAAGAATTATAAAGAAGTTTCTTCGCTATATGTAAGTCATAAAATCATGACGAGCATTATGGAGAGAAGACTGAGGGAGTGGAGTGAGAAAAATGGGAAGGTGAAAGAAAGCTGTAATGAGACGCAAGCCCGCGGATTATTTTGTCGGTCCTGCAGTACCGACTACCGCGCATCGGTCAGTTCCGAAATTGCGGATTTGGCGCTTATAAATCCAGGCGACGTGATATCGATGGCGGCGCTGACTATCGAACGCGATCGCGTCGACCAATCAGTTTCCTTGCTGGCTACGCGAAGGAAGAACAAAGCCGGAAGAACAACGAAAGAAAGCACTTTCGTTTCCTCGCTGCGAGAGGACGGATGCAGCCGGCAAAGGTCTTTTTAAGGGCGTGGCATTTTCTTCGCAGGTGCGTAACCAAGCTTGGTTGCACCGCGAATCGTTCGACTTGGGCGCTGCCCGAAATCCATCAGCAACCTCATCGGAAGCCAGGGAGCGGATTCCTCGCCCGTTCGAGAAATCGCCCTCGTCGCGTCGATCGACGCCATCTTTTTCGACCACCGCCAACCGGGATTAGCGAGCATTGTCGTCGAGGGAATCATCTTTTGCCGAGGATCCCATCAGCGGACAGCAGCTTCAGACGCCACGTCCCGTCGGTTCTGTACCCTAAATTTATAATTTTGTTTTATTTCGCACGTTCGTGGCCGTGCTATTGTGTATTTTGTCAGCGCATCGCGTGTTGGCGAGCGACGCCAATCTTTCGTTTCGCGAGGAAATCGCGCATCGTCTTTCGCCGACCATATTGTTTTTGCGATTTACGCGTGTTGGCGAACAACGCCAACTTTTTGAGTTTTGCGAATAGATCGCGCATCGGCTTTCGCCGACCATATTGTTTTTGCGATTTACGCGTGTTGGCGAACAACGCCAACTTTTTGAGTTCTGCGAATAGATTGCGCATCGGCTTTCGCCGACTATATTGTTTTGCGCTTTACGCGCGTTGGCGAGCGACGCCATATTTTCGAGCTTTGCGAGTAAATTGCGCATCGGTTTACGCCGGCCATTTTGTTATTTTGCGCGCATGGTGCGTCTAGCAAGCGACGTCAAATTTGCGTGGATTCATCTCGGAATCGGACCACGTATATTTTTAATAAATTTTGAACTGGAATGCAAGAGGTTCTCATTTTTGCATGAAAACCTCGTCCCATATCCTTACAAAGCCAAGCGGGATTTAGGAAGAAGAGAGGGACAAGGGACCATAATTTGTAATCAAGTCGCTGATTGGGAACCAATTAAGGAGAGAAAAGGGAAGGCTCTATGTAGTGTTTTTGAATTTAGAGCAGCCTTCGATCTGATAGAAAGAGGGCTGTTGACGGAAAAACTGAAGAAGAAGGGGATATGATGTTGAGAATGATAAAGGAATTATATAATAGAACGGAGAATAACGAAATAACGGGGGAAATGGTATCAGGGAGGTTTAGAACCTCGAAAGGGGTGAAGGAAGGTGCCCTTTGAGCCCAACGCTGTTTAATTTTTATATAGATGACCTGGCGGAGGGGATGGTAAGATGTACAATGGGAGGCTCCGTGATAGAGAGGGAGAAGATATATGCAATGAAATTTGCGGACGACGTGGTGGTTATAGTGGAGGTGGAGATGGGACTGAGGGAAATGCTAAAAGATCTGGAGAGATACGTGGACAGGAAGAAGTTAGAGGTGAATGGAAAGAAGACGAAAATAGTGGTCTTTAGTAAAAGGGGAAGGAGGAGAAAGAGCGAGAAGTTGGAGTACAGAGGGAAGGAGATTGAGGTGGTCAACAAATTTAGGTATTTAGGTTACTGGTTCTCCACGGGCAGTGCGGGGACGGTGCACAGGAAAATGATGGTAGCGAAAGTTGGGATTGCGGCAAATATGGCATGGTGGGTGATGAAGAGAGCCAGGATTGAGAGTCTGGGGAGGAGGCCGTACTTGATGGATGTGCTAGCCAAGTCGGGGGGATTATACGGGGTGGAGGTCTGGGGATGGAGAAGAAGGATAGGAATAGAAGGGATGCAGGGACGAATGGTAAAGATGTGCATGGGGGTAAGCACGAATACGCCAGGGTGTATCTGAAGACCGGAGGCAAAGAGGAGGAAAATAGAGATTGAAGCAAGGAAGAGAATATGCAAATACGTGATCAAGGTAATTATTATTACAAAGGTTTTACGGGCAGTGAGTGAAATTACGCAACTCCAATTCAGTTTGAGTTCGGTTTATGATTCGAGGAGCGGCAGCGGCACGGCGGCTGACGCCTTTTCACTCGTTCTCAAAATGTGCGTTTCCGGAATGTCGGAGAAAAGAGGGTTACTTTCAAAAAGTCAAATAAAACACCTTTTAACGGAAAATAAGAACTGTTTATTCACGCGTTTGGCCATGTGCACTCGGCCGAAAAGAAAAGGTAAAAGTTACGTGCACTAAAAGTACCACCACGTAGTGACGCGAAAGAACTGCGTTTATTTCGCCCGTAACAAATTTACGGTGAGCGACGTAACGTGAACGAAAGAACTGTTCGACGTTAACGTCGTCGAAGCACACTTCATAAATCGAGATTGATACTCGAAAAAGACCGATTACACTCGATATGTGTATCGAAAAAAGCGAGCCTCGTGTCGCTCCGTAAGACGACTCGACAAGGACTGAGGAAACGCTCCGCGCCCAATCAGAGGCGCGCATTACTGAGCACGTTTCCCAGAGTCAGCATAACCGCGAGGCGCGGGAAAACAAGAGAATTCAAATACTAAACAGTGTATTTTAGATATGCTGACTCCGAAAAACATGCTCAGCAAGTTAAATAAAAAGAACCAAAGAAGTTTCTAAACAAGTTCACTCTTTAAAAGTATATTTTTCATTATTAAACAAAAGTGAAAAAAAAATTTTTCATTTCGTCATCTATTATGGAGAGTGCACTTTTCACTCCACACTAGTGATATCTCACTCGAATTGGATTATCGCAATTTTCACTTATTCTCAAGTGTAATCGCACTGCAAAAATTTCGAGAATAAAATTATTTATTATACCAACCTTTGTTTCAGGGTGTTTGTGTTCCACTTTTATCGCTTTAATGTGGATGCGATCTTGCGCAAATTTCACGTGAATTAATGCCTTGCACCCTTTTTTGCACGTTCTGAAAATGATCATAAAATCAATAGAAAAAACGCAATTATGTATGATGAGATATTCTTTTACAAATCGTACCCTGAATTCAACGTCACATTTTAAAGTTGATTTATAATTTTTTTTTATGCGTTCTATACATGGAGACTAGAGTAAAGAAGACCAATCCCTATTCTATTACGATGCCCAGAAAACCGAGGAAAATAATAGTTTTTGTGGTCTCCGCAACAGCGCTGTACGTGCAAGGACTGGAGTGGAGAGGGTAACCCGGGTAACTTTCAAATTCAAACGTTTCCTGATAAATGGAAATTCAAATCCATAATTTGTGTGAGCGATATTTACCCGGAAAGCACATCTGCTTTCCAACAACATGCAAACAAATTGCAAGACTCATACATTCGCAACAGTTTTATATAGCGTACCTACAATTGTGGTCAAATTTACAAATACAATTTACTGTAATTTACTGTACAAGCACAAATAATTCATTTTCTACATTATTTCTACTTTCTGTATCATAATTTACATTTCTAAAAACAAATTTATAGCAGATTTGCTTTTAGAGGATAGAATTTAATTTAAACATTTACATGACCTGGTGGAAAGTAGTCCAGTGACCAAAGAATAGATTTTAATATTTTCGTATACTTCTGAGTCACTGGACTGCTTTCCTTATTCCAGGTTACATATTTATTTCAGCAATTGAAATGGAGCAAACATAAGTACTTAAAATGTCAAATCTTTTTATTTGCAACTACGTAATATAATATTAAAATATTGTCATGAACTTTACAATTTTGCCAACTTCCTCTTAGCTTTTGTTGCCTTCCGTCGTTTATCATGTTTGTTGTTGTAATTTTTTGCGAAGAAGTTTGCTCGCATGACAAAATAAAAGTCAATAATTTTTGTTGTTATTTAACTGCTATGTTTACCGCAACCGACTTTTGGCAACTGCGTCATAGATTTTAATTTTTTCGACGACTGGTAGGAGAGTCTCGGGTGCATTTGCTGATTTTCCAACGACGTCAAGAAAGATGGCTTCGATCGTTGCGATTAGCTCGTACATACGCGAACTTGGGTACGTTAGTCCTCCATACTTATTGATTAATGTAATTAATGCGTTCCGGGGATGACTGGCATCCGGTAACGACTTAAGTGTTGCAATACGGAGGCCACATTTTAGGTTTTTTGCCACCGTCCTGACCGTGTAGCCAGCAATGTAGGCGACGAGTTCTTTGCTCGAATTCGCTACACCGTAGGGATAGTCACGCAGGGGATCTTCTGAAGTGAAGTTTACCTCTGGCCCGTCTTCTGTTTCCTTCAATTGTGCTGTGGCTGCATGAATACTTTCATGAGGAAACTCGTTCTCCTCCTCGTCAAACCGACCTTCAACGATGTTGTCGATATCACGAAGCCATTCATCCCGGGAGTTCTCTTTCGTTAAAACGTTGTCGTCAACCGTCATTAGGAACTCGGAAAAATCGACCCCGCTTACGTTTGAACCTTTTGGCGGTTTGACGAGTGAATATGTGCACAGAATTCTAAAAACTTGTGCAAATATTTACGTATTTGGATGGTCATTCTCGTCATAAGCAGCACGCATCATCCCGAAAAATCTCCGTAATGTACAAATTAAAATGAATTTTGATTTCTTCATTTTGTACTTTTTAAATCGCAAATACAACTTTGAGTGCATCTTGATTGAGGCGAGCCGTCAGGAGATACTCATACCCACTTTCCTCGTTTGAAGTTCTTGAAAGTTCTAAAGTGGCTTGTAATGTCACCTTCAAACCCGTCCATGTGCTGCTGGATACGACTTTTTTTGGTTGCTTTTTTCGGCTATATGATCCCACTCCGTCATGAAAACTAAGAAATCTTCAATTGCCTGTCAACAATGACGTGACTTTATATACAATCAAGCAGTGACAAACTAAAAATGGAAAACTTCTTTCATAGTATACTTTACGCACATCTTTCTTTCTGCATCGGTCATCCAGATAAAGAGCATCAAACGGCTTGCGTGACATCATCGCCGCAATAAAATTTCCAACCTTTTCAATGAATGCCTGCGTTGGCAGCGAATATTTTAAATATTCACACATTTACGAGTAAAACGCCATGGCAGTTGAAACTCCGTCTGAAAATATCTGTAAACAGGGGCCTGTGACATTACAAACTTTACTTTAATGCGGGCTACTGAAACTGTTAATATGTATTGTTTACCTCGAATGCCATAGTCACGTTTATCTTTTGGCCGCCCTCCGGGTTCAAGTGGTCACGAGAAAGCTTGTAGGCGATGTGCAAATTAGCTTTGTCTTGGTTGTCGATGTCGAGTAACGTTTCACAGTGTTTTTCCGTACTATACTGTCCGGTGTTTACAAAGCATTACAAATGTTAAATAATTGTACTTGCCGACAAGAGTAACTTCAGTTCACTCTCGATGCAGTTTATGCACATTTACCTCGAAAGATTTCTCGCAAACAATAGCATTTGACAAACACTTGGGGAGGTGCGGGAAATCCGATATCATCCACAGTTTTTTCGCTGGGTCACACGGATGGCTACAACTCTAATTGGATTCGTCGATCCCGGAAAGTTTCCA
>JABFQM010002620.1:0-14445 GCA_022816865.1 Zelostemma sp. ZL-2020 | reverse complement strand
ATTAAAATCCTAAGAAAAGTTTTTACGATATGAGTGAAAATATTACGATTCCCTATACCTTCCATGTAAAAAGGGAGCATTTTCAACATTTATTATCTCGTAAACTAATAAGACAAAGTCGTTCAAACTTTTTTAGTATAATTATTTATATGTTATTTGGCATGTGTAAAAATTTGAACGATTTCCTAAGAAAAAAATCTGACGCTAGTACTACCTAATGGAGAAATTGTAAATATACGTTGAATCGTACCCGAGCTTTAGTCGCTTCCATTTCCTGACAAATTTGTAAGAAGACACGATAAAACTATTAATTAATGCTACATTTCGTGAATATCAACATCCGTACTTACTGGAAAAGCACCACGCGTTTCGACAAATTCTAAAAGCTTGATGCACACAAGTACGCTTTCGAGAAAACGTTCTTCGGGAGCAAAAATGTTAATTTTGACACAAAATCAACGTTTTTGTGTCATCCAGCAAGCTTTTTTACGATTGGAAAGCTGAACGAAATACCTAAAAGTACGGAAGAACATAGAAATGTAACAGAAAGTGTGAAGAAAATCAAAATCCAAGAAGGTTTAGAAATATTGGAAAAGTCGTATAAGATGTTTTAATTTAGTGTGAACGCGTTAATGACTGTTTACTGAATTGTATTTGAAAATTGTATTGAGATTTATATTAAGATATGAGCGTTTTATTGACCGTGGATTGTTCATTTTATTTATGTACAGTGCTTTCTGATTTTCAAATATTTTTTGACAAAAACCGCTTGTTTATCTTGATGGAAAACTGTTTTTATTACGAATCGAAAAATTGTATTGAATCATAGAATCTATTTTTCCACAGTTCGTCAAACTGACCAAGTAATTCTGTTTTAGTTTAAAAATCGTTCTTTTGTCGACTTCGGCCAAATGTTTTTCTGAGTGTGAAGAATTCACATCCGTATGTAAAAAACGTTATTTCTTGGAAAACTGCGTGTCAGCGTGTATGTGTGTACTATAAAATATTTTACAAATTAAACGCGTGAACATGCTTATCGTGATTAATTTCAATAACTTTGGATGATTTTAAAATGTTATTGCACATTAGTGTATTTATTGTGAACCAATTTCTCAATATTAAATTGAAATAGATCGGATTCTTTGCTTAATTAAATCGCATTTGATCATGAAAAAATGATTTATTTTATGAGGAATATCAATGAATTATTTTCATCCTACATGATGAGATAGAAGTTGCATTCATTCCTATTTTTCACGTGAAAATCATATCCTGAAATTGATAGTTTTTTAATTGTGAGGAAACCCATACTTTTTCAATACTTCGAATGTGCAAAATTGAAGTATGAGACCATTTGGATTGAAAGGAGATTTGCTAAAACTACTATGGAGTTTTTAATATCGTAATTTTAAGCTCACGGAAACTTTAATTTATGTATGTTGACGTTAAGTGTACAACTACGCATAATTATTTATTAAGATATAACGTATACGTGTCGCTAGAAATCTTGCGGATGGAAACGAATGCATCAATAAAAAACACATTTTTTAATGCATATTTCACCATTTATTTCTGCCACTTCTTTTTTTCCGGCAAAAATAACAATATTCAACGAACGACAAATATGAACAAGCATAAAAGTATACTCCGAATATACTCAACACAATTTATTCAGCACGATATTGTCGATGGAACAATAAAACATCATTACCGTTATTTATTACGAAACTGTTGGGACGAAATAAGAAGAATACTTTTCGAAACTTCAAAATACTTCGATTTATCTAATTACATAATGCAGTTCGATAAAATTGGTTAACAAAATTGTATCATCCCGCGGAAACGCGCGCGTTCGATTTATTGAAATCTATTATTTTCAAATAGGAACTAATTATCTTCGATTTGTTGGATACTATTACAGTCTTAAATAGAAATTATTTTACTTTGACATTTTGTTGCTTAAACATAGCTCGAATAATGACATAAATGACCAAAATCAAAAAAACATAGATCCCTTTCTTTGTGTGATCATTTTATGTAAATCTGATCTTGTTACACTATCTTTTACGGAGTTTTGAAATTATTACCGGCAAAGTTGACAAGACAAGTGGAATCCGCATGATTGACTAAATGAGTTTTTCCGATGTTTCTATGAAATTTAGTTATAATAATTATTGCTTTTATTACCTATCAACTGCATTGTGTTTATGACATAAAAACATGATGCAATTGTTACAAAAGTGACGAAATATTGTAATTTTGACATTGAAAAAAAAAACCTGTCCAAGGAAAAATTAAATGAGGATGTACTACATAGATGAAGATCAAAACAACTGAAATATTCATATTTTTCGTTTCTTCTCTGCAAAATTTAAATGTATTATTTCCATCGAAACGACTCATTTTTTTATTGCTATCGTCTAATGTTCGGAATCATAATGAAGCCAGACACTTTTGTATGAAAATAGTTGTTTGGCAAAACCGACAAATGTAGTCATTGCTCGAGCAGTAAATTTGCACTAAAAAATTTGCAGTAAATTTTCGATATGATATGATGCGAGAGTGATATGACTTCATCATGTTCCATTTTTCACGAACTTGTGTTGACTCTGAGATTTGGTCGGGATAAGCGCGCATGTTTTTTATGAGAGCGATTAAAGCACATTTATCGAATTGTTACAAAAAAATTAAAAAGTTTAATACGAGAATTAAAAGATGGCAATCGGGAAATTGTTCTTTACGACTTTAAATAATCGACCTACTGAGGTTACTGAAGAAATTTTCTGTCCCTCAATAAGTTTTATCCGACAAGCAACGAGTAAAATATGTCTCCCCGGATTGCGATTTTCTGTGTGCTAGTCACAGTGAACGTTTTTGTTCAAAGCAAATATTATGATTGTGAAAGTTATACGGACATCATTGTAGATGTTCATAAATACAGTAAAACTTCGGGAGTGTTTTTATTTTATCCGGACGATGAATACGACGGCGGAGATGGTAAGGTCCAAGCAAACTTGCGAGAGTGTAACAAGTTGGGTTCGATTGATTCAATACATTAATCCATATTTTATGTCAGCTTTCGAAAGACTCACAACGATGCAAACGGTCACGAGAAAATTATCTAACGAACTGGTAGGATCTGCGAGCGCGACGTTTTCACAATTGCACAAAGTTATAAAAATGTACAAGGAAAAAGTGTCGCCTACACTCTTTGTAGTTTTTTTCACTACCAGAAATTCGATAGAACAATTCAAGATTGTATCTGAACCGGTGGATATGGCGTTTTCGAAATGGTTTTTGATTTTCGTAAATTCTCCGGATCCTACAATCAAGAGTTTTTGCTCCAAGCCGAAAGGAAATCCGTTCCACTTGAATTTTAACAGGAGGAAGATTGTCATGTGTGACAATAAGCAAAAATTACAAGAGTGGCGAGTAGGATCGAAAAATCAAACAATAGTTTCTGATTTTGCTATTTGGGACCCTAAGAGTGGAGTTACGCAATTGACCTCTGCAAGTTCATTAGAAAGGAGCTCCAACTTGGACGGGAAGAAACTCAATATACTCTATTACGAGGTCTGTAAAGACTTTATAAACCATTGCCAGATTAGAGTGGATGGATAGTTAATCGTCGCAGTGCTTTTTGTATAGAATGATCCATTTTGCTACAAAGTGAACGGGGAATTCAAAGGATTAGTTGGAGTCATTTTTCGAGAGTTGATGAAAGCAATGAACTTTAGTGTCAATCGTGAAATAATACTAAAAAATGTCAAGCCTCGATATCAATTAGGGGAATCTATACTCGAATCCATAGAAATAGTTCATTCCGGTAAGGTTGACTTGGGCTTAGCGCTCTTCGCATTGACTAATAACCGACTACGTTACGTGGATTTCACACAACCACTTCTGCCATCACCTATCAATCTTTACATACAGCATCCCGAAAAAAACAACTATCCGTGGTCAGCGTATTTTCAGGTACAATTTTTCTTCATTTTAAACTTTGTTTTACTATCTGAATCATTTTTCTCAATTCGGTTAGATCTTTGACTTTAAAGTTTGGATAGTAATCGTGTCGACGATTATTGTGCTCACTATTTCCATCTATTTCATTAAAAAAGCGCACGGCTCTTCTTTCTACGACATTTCCGGCATTTACATCGACATCTGGGGTATCTTTTGCCAGCAAGGTTCTACAGGTAAGATACGTCGATTTGAATTCGAATAAACTCAGAATAATACATTTTTTTGCAGTATGCGATAGATCTTGGGCTTTGAAAATTGTGTACTTCGCAACTTTCCTCACAGCTTTCATAATGCAAACGAATTATTCAGCGTTTCTTATAAGCTACCTTACTCTTTCCGAAACGAGTTTGCCGTTCTCTGATTTGGCCGGTTTTGTTAAGGACGGGACATACAAATTGAGTGTCGACAGTGCGGCACAGGATTTGGTAACGCGTTTCAAACAGGATATTGAATTGAAAGGGATTGAAAAACTATTGAAAAAAGCGGTTCCGCAGACATTGGTTGAAGGATTTGAACAGGTAAAAGGAACAAAATATTATTCGAAAATTACTCATATTTATTACACTGGTTTCCAGGTTTGCAAGGAAAAAGTTGCCTTTTTCGCTCCCCACGTTTTTTATACAATTTTGAAAAAGAACATATCTTGCGAAATCACTACGATAGAAACAAATTATACTAAGCATTTTAGCATAGTGCTACCGAAAAGCAGTCCTTACAAAAAATTGATAGATTATCAGTAAGTGTATTTTCTAACTTTTTGCGAAGAGAGAAATTATGTGTCGATGCAAGTAATAGGTTTTACTCTACGACATGTATAATTTTCCTTCACGTAACATACGTCTAACTTTAACTTGGTCTCATAGTGTTAATATGTTCTACTCTATTTTAATGCAGCGTTGAAAGATTCGATGCCACAGGTATTCTAGTGCACATGATGCATGAGCAGAAAGTGACTCCTTTTGTGCAGAACAATGTTTCACGATACACATTCGAGCCTATTGGTTTCGAAGAAATTACTCCGCTATTAGTAATTTTAGCAGGTGGCACCGTATTAGCGGTATTGATTTTATGTATCGAAAAGTTCTACGTATGGTGTAGAAAGAGTGCTTTGAAGAAGAAAAAACCAAACTGGAAACGTCTTATAAAATTTCAACACAAATGTGGTTGAATAACCGACGGCTAAAGATTTTATGGACATTTCCATCAACCTTATAAACGCAATGAAAAATCGATGTAGTGATAGCAATTAATGCGATTCATATCAATGCACATTTTTTAAATTCTTCTAACATAAGCTTTTGTGGTCACACTCATATTTTCGCATATTACATTTTGCCGGTTTTATCAATGAAAGCTTCTATTTGCACCGATCGTGTATCGTGTGAATCATATACACGATGTTCGGTTTTTCTTGTATCGTTGTGTAATGGTGTACTTAGTCAGAAAAGTCTCTTTATTATGCAACCTTTAAAAAACGTTGAGACAATACACGACGACTACACGAGAAAAATCGAAGAATTCCGTTGATCGCGTTCATTATTTTACATAAGACAGGATAACTGCAAATGGACACTTCCTGAATTCATTGCTGAATGACTTGCATCAATCCATTACAAATTTAACACTGTTTATTGTGTCTAGATCACTCAGATGTATGGTTAAATTGTTACTATTACGGACGAAAAAATAGTTATACAATTCAAGAACCCACTTTTCAAAACAATGATGCAAAGTAGTTTGTGTATAGAACTTGTAGCATAGATAATAAATTCGATGTCATTCTGTGTGATGTGTTTCATGAAAAAATCAAATTACCCATCTCTTGTGATGAAGCAGAATAGAAATAAGGGTCACGATTTTGCAGCTATGTCTGCGACTTTTTGAATCCACGAAATAGATAGAGAAGCGAATAGGCTTGTATCAGGGAACGAAATCTTACGTGCGGAGTATTTTTTTTAGATGACAATAAGATATTTTTGATGAACGTGCATGTTTTTTCAAAGCAATTTGACGACATTTAACGAATTGTTACTAAAAAATATAAAAAAGTAATACTTGAATGAGGCGATGGCAATCAGGCTACGTATTCTTTACGATTAAAATTGATCGACCTGCTACGGTTAATTCAAACTTCTCTGTTTCTCAACAAATTTTGTCCAAAGAGCAACGAGTTAATAATGACTCCCCGAATTGCGATTTTCTTTGTGCTATTCGTATCAAACGTTTATTTTGTTGCTATTGCGAGCTCGGTCAATCAAGCGCAAAGTTCCAGATGGAACTCATTCGACAAAACATTTATGTAGAGTCAAACTACGGTGCTAAACTATGCGATTATGATTAAAGAGCTGAGCTGATTTGATCACACTATATTTTCGCCAGTTTTTAAATGATCGAATATACATTTTTTCGATGTTACGATGAATGTCAGTGACAATAATTATTGCTTTTATTGCCTACCAACTGCATTGTGTTGTTGAACAAAAACATAGTGCAATTCTTGCGAGAGTAACCAATTATTGTAATTTTAACTCGGAAAAAAAACATCTGCCCATGAAAAAATTTCATTGAGTAGTACTACGAAGATAATGATGAAAATACATTAAAGATTAATATTTCTCGGATCTTTTCTGCTGTTTGTTGAACGGAACTCGTTAAAGAATTTGAATGTATTATTTCTGTCGACTACGACTCATTTTTTGATCGCTATCGTCTAATGTTTGGAATATAAAAAAGCGAGATATTTTTGCATCAGAATACTTGTTTAGTAAAACCCACATATGCAGTCATTGCATGAGCAGAAAATTTAAACGTTAGTTCCAGATATATGATGCGACAGTAGAATGACTAGATCATTTTCCATATTTCACGAACTTGTGTGGACACAAAGATTTTTTCCGGATAAACGCGCATGTTTTTTATTAGAGAAATAAAACGACATTTATAGAATCGTTACGAAAAAATAAAAAGTTTAATACCAGAATTCAAAGATGACAATCAAAAAATTGTTCTTTATGACTAAAAATAATTGACCTACTATGGTTACTGAGTAATTTTTCTGTACTTCAACAAGTTTTGTCCGATCGGCAACGAATAAAAAATGTGTCTCCGGATTGCAATTTTCTGTGTGCTAGTCACAGTAAACGTTTTGGTTAAAAGCAAATATCATGATTGTGAAAGTTATACGGACATCATTGTAGATGTTCATAAATACAGTAAAACTTCAGGAGTGTTTTTATTTTATCCGGACGATGAATACGACGGCGGAGATGGTAAGGTCCAAGCAAACTTGCGAGAGTGTAACAAGTTGGGTTCGATTGATTCAATACATTAATCCATATTTTATGTCAGCTTTCGAAAGACTCACAACGATGCAAACGGTCACGAGAAAATTATCTAACGAACTGGTAGGATCTGCGAGCGCGACGTTTTTACAATTGCACAAAGTTATTAATATGTACAAGGAAAAAGTGTCGCCTACACTCTTTGTAGTTTTTTTCACTACCAGAAATTCGATAGAACAATTCAAGATTGTATCTGAACCGGTGGATATGGCGTTTACGAAATGGTTTTTGATTTTCGTAAATTCTCCGGATCCTACTATCAAGAGTTTTTGCTCCAAGCCGAAAGGAAATCCGTTCCACTTGAATTTTAACAGGAGGAAGATTGTCATGTGTGACAATAAGCGAAAATTACAAGAGTGGCGAGTAAGATTCAAAAATCAAACGATAGTTTCTGATTTTGCTATTTGGGACCCCAAGAGTGGAGTTACGCGATTGACCTCTGAAAGTTCATTGGAAAGAAGCTCCAACTTGAACGGGAAGAAACTCAATATACTCTATTACGAGGTCTGTAAAGACTTCATAAACCATTACCAGATTAGAGTGGATGGATGGTTAATCGTCGCAGTGCTTTTTGTATAGAATAATCCATTTTGCTACAAAGTGAACGGGGAATTCAAAGGATTGATTGGAGTCATTTTCCAAGAGTTGATGAAAGCAATGAATTTTAGTGTCAATCGTGAAATAATACTAAAAAATGTCAAGCCTCGATATCAATTAGGGGAATCTATACTCGAATCCATAGAAATAGTTCATTCTGGTAAGGTTGACTTGGGTTTAGCGCTCTTCGCATTGACTAATAACCGACTACGTTACGTGGATTTCACACAACCACTTTTGGCATCACCTATCAATCTTTACATACAGCATCCCGAAAAAAACAACTATCCGTGTTCAGCGTATTTTCAGGTACAATTTTTATTTTTTCTGAATTTCGTTTTACTATCTGAATCATTTTTCTCAATTCGGTTAGATCTTTGACTTTAAAGTTTGGATAGTAATCGTGTCAACGATTATTGTGCTTACTATTTCTATCTATTTCATTAAAAAAACGCACGGCTCTTCTTTCTACGACATTTCTGGCATTTACATCGACATCTGGGGTATCTTTTGCCAGCAAGGTTCTACAGGTAAGATACATCGATTTGAATTCGAATAAACTCAGAATAATACATTTTTTTGCAGTTTGCGATAGATCTTGAGCTTTGAAAATTGTGTATTTCGCAACTTTCCTCACAGCTTTCATAATGCAAACGAATTATTCAGCGTTTCTTATAAGCTACCTTACTCTTTCCGAAACGAGTTTGCCGTTCTCTGATTTGGCCGGTTTTGTTAAGGACGGGACGTACAAATTGAGTGTCGACAGTGCGGCACAGGATTTGGTAACGCGTTTCAAACAGGATATTAAATTGAGAGGGATTGAAAAACTATTGGAAAAAGCGGTTCCGCAGACAGTGGTCAAAGGATTTGAACAGGTAAAAGGAACAAAATATGCGATTCCTTATTCGAAAATTATTCATATGTTGTACACTGGTTGTCAGGCTTGCAAGGAAAAAGTTGCCTTTTTGGCTCCCCACGTTTTTTATACAATTTTGAAGGAGAACATATCTTGCAAAATCACTACGATAGAAACAAATTATACCAAGCATTTTAGCATAGTACTACCGAAAAGCAGTTCTTATAAAAAATTAATAGATTATCAGTAAGTGTATTCTAACTTTTTGCGAGAAGAGAAATTACATGTTGATGCACGTAATGGGTTTTACTCTTCCACATGTATAATTTTTCTCCACGTGACATATGTCCAACTTTAACTTGGTCTCTTAGCGTTAATATGTTCTACTCTGTTTTAATGCAGCATTGAAAGATTAGATGCTGCAGGTATTCTAGTGCACATGATGCATGAGCAGAAAGTGACTCCTTTTGTGCAGAACAATGCTTCACAATACACAATCGAGCCTATTGGTTTCGAAGAAATTACTCCGCTTTTAGTAATTTTGGCAGGTGGCACCGTATTAGCGGTAGTGATTTTATGTATCGAAAAGTTCTACTTATGGTGTAGAAAGAGTACTTGGAAGAAGAAAAAACCAAACTGGAAACGTCTTATAAAATTTCAACACAAATGTGGTTGCTTAACCGATGGTTAAAGATTTTATGGGCATTCCCATCAACCTATAAACGCAATGAAAAATCGATGTTGTGATAGCAATTAATTCGATTCATATCAATGCACGATTTTTGAAATTCTTCTAAAATAAGCTTCTCTTCTCACACTAAAAATTTCGCATATTACGTTTTTCTGGTTCTATTAATTAAAGTTTCTATTTGCACCGATCGTGTATCGTGTGAATCATATACACATAGTTCGTGTTTTCTTGTGTCGTTGTTTAATCGTGTAGTCAGAATAACAATAATGCTTGCTTTCGCACAATGCTCATGTTAAAGATTGATCACGAAACTCGCAAAATTTATGCAACTTGAAGTTTTGCAAAATCATGTTTAATTATTATGCAACTTTTCAAAAACTCCAGGAACATACACGACGACTACACGAGAAAAATCGAAGAATTTCTTTAGTCGCGTTAATGATTTCACACGAATACAACGTTTTATTGTATCTAGATCGCACAGATGCGTGGCTAAATTGTTACGATTGACGACGAGAAAATAGTTATGTGATTCAACATATCTACTCTTCAGAACACTGATGTGAAATAGTTTGAGTATTGAAAATTTAGCATAGATAATAAATTTGATGTCATTTCATGTAATGTGTTTTATAAAAAAAAAAAAATTTCCCTTCTCTTGTGATGAAGCAGAATAGAAATATGAAGTACTGTTTTGCAGCTATATCGGCGACTTTTCGAATCCACGAAATAGATAGAGAAGCGAATAGGCTTGTATCAGGGAACGAAATCTTACGTGCGGAGTATTTTTTCTAGATGACAATAAGATATATTCAGGTTGGACGTGCATGTTTTTTCAAAGCATTGTTACTAGTAAGTAACAAATTATTGTGATTTTGACCCTAAAAAAAATACAACTGATCACGAAAAAATTAAACTGGGATGTACTACATAGATAAAGAAGAATCACAAAAATATTGATGTTTCTTGTTTCTTAACTGCTGTTTATTGAACGAAACTCGTAAAAAGATCGAAATATATTATTTCCGTCGAAAAGGACTCGTTTTTTGATCGCTATCGTCTGATGTTTGGAATCATAAAATCGAAAAACAATTTTGCATGAATTGTTTGGCAGAACCGACGAATGTTGTCATTGCTAGAACAGTAAATTTGCACCTCAGTTTTGAATAATTGATGCGAGAGAAAAAGTGTTGAAACTAAGATTTTTCCAGGATAAACAAGTTTTTTGTAACAGCCGGTGGACACCATTGATCGAGCTGATACTGAAAAATAAAAAAGTTTACAACGAGAATTAGGAGATGGTTATCAGGAAATATGTTCTTTACGACGAGAAAATTTTCTGTTTCTCAACAAGTTTTGTCCGACGAGCACCGAATAAAAAATGTCTCCCCGAATCGCGATGTTCTGCGTGCTATTTACAATGAAAGTTTTTGTTCAGAGCAAATATCACAATTGTGAGAGTTATATGGACATCATTGTGGATGTTCATAAATTCAGTGCAACTTCCGGTGTGTTTTTATTTTATCCGGACGATGACTATTTAAACGGAGATGGTAAGTTGCAAGAAACTTGCGAGAATGTAACAAAACGGGCTTGATTGATTCGATACAATAATCCATATTTTATGTCAGCTTCCGGAAGACTCACAACGATGCAAACGGTCACGAGAAAATTATCTAACAAACTGATAGGATCTGCGAGCGCGACGTTTTCACAATTGCACAAAGTTACAGAAATGTACAAGGAAAAAGTGTCGCCTACACTCTTCGTAGTTTTTTTCACTGCCAAAAATTCAATAGAACAATTCAAGATTGTATCTGAAACGGTGGACACGGCGTTTTCGAAATGGTTTTTGATTTTCGTAAATTCTCCGGATCCTACGATCAAGGCTTTTTGCTCCAAGCCGGAAGGAAATCCATTCCGCTTAGACTTTGACACGGAAATGATTGTCATGTGTAGCAATCAGCGAAAATTCCAAGAGTGGCGAGTAGGGTCGGAAAATCAAACGATAGTTTCTGATTTTGCTATTTGGGACCTCAAGAGTGGAGTTACCCGATTGACCTCTACAAATTTATACGAAAGACGCTCCAACTTGGACGGGAAGAAACTCAATATAATCTATTACAAGGTTCGCCAAGACTCTATGAATCAATATCAGATTCTAGTGGGTGCATGGTTAAACGTTACAGTTCTTTTTGTATAGAATGATCCTTTTTGCTACAAAGTAAACGGAAAATTCAAAGGATTATTTGGAGCAATATTCGAAGAGTTGATGAAAGCAATGAATTTTAGTGTCAATCGTGAAATAATACTTGGCCACGTCAAGACTCATCATGGATTAGAACAAAAGTTACTCGGATCCATAGAAATAGTTCATTCCGGTAAGGTTGACTTGGGTATAGCGCTTTTCGCATTAACTACTAACCGACTACATTACGTGGATTTTGCACATCCATTTCTGTCATCGCCGATCAATCTTTACATACAGCATCCCCAAAAAAACCACTTCCCGTGGTCAGCGTATTTTCAGGTACACTTTTCATTTCTTTCTCGATTCCTTTCTAACAACTGAATAATTGTTTTTCATTCGCCCAGAACTTTGAGTTTGAAGTTTGGATAGTAATCGTGTCGACGATTATTGTGCTTACCATATCCATCCATTTTATTAGAAAAATGCACGGCCCTTCTTCGTACGACATTTCTGGCACATACCTCGACGTCTGGGGTATCTTTTGCCAGCAAGATTCTATAGGTAAAATATTTGAATTTAAATAATAATAAGTGTGAGATAATACATCTTTTTGCAGCGTCGCAGCGATCTTTGTCTTTGAAACTTGCGTATTTCACAACTTTTCTAACAGCTTTTATAACCTACGCAACTTATTCAGCGTTTCTTATAAGCTACCTCACTCTTACCGAACCGAGTTTGCCGTTCTCTGATTTGCCAAGTTTTATTGAAGACGGGACGTACGAATTAGTTGTCGATAGTACCGCAAATGATTTAGTAATACATTTCAAACAAGATGTTGTATTGAAAGGAATTGAAAAACTACTAAAAAAAAATATTTCGCATACATGGGTTGGAAAATTTGAACAGGTAAAAGGAACAAAATATGCAATTCCTTCGAAAATTATTAATTTTTTGTACTCTGATTCTAAGGTCTGCAATGAAAAAGTCGCCTATTTGGCTCCTGACGTTTTGTATAGAACTTTGAAGGAGAACATATCTTGCGAAATCGTTACGGTAGAAACAAGTTATACTAAGCATTTTAGCATAATACTACCGAAAAGCAGTCCTTACAGAAAGTTCATAAATTATCAGTAAGTGTATTTCCAAACTTCTTACGAAGAGAGAAATTACATGTTGGTACACTGAGAGAAATGATACCTAGTCAGAATGACTAAAAAATCAAGTTCGTCATTTCGTGTACTGGAAACTACATTTTTTAGTTGCTGCGACCAGATTTCTGGTTACAGTGACTATACACAAAGTTACAGTACCTAATCTGAAGCTTCTGGTAACAGTCACTAGGTGCACTAGTAAAAAACGTCTTTGACTAGACGAATGTCGTTCGAGCAAGTTGAGAACCTGGTTGGAGGAACTATAAAATTCTAGTCGCTGCAACTAGGAACTCAAAGTCTGCTATAACCAGACATTAAAAGTTGGAGCAACCATTATTTCTCGTTACTCCAACTCGGGAAATAATGATTTAAAAAAATTGTATGCATGTGGCATGTAATAAAATACGAAATACTAAATTTGAATATTAGTATGGAATATGACTATAATTAAAGAAGTAAAAACAGATTCGACTAGATTACCTAGTCGCTGAAGATTTTCATGTTGTTGCAACTATATTCAAATCTACATTGTTAACTAAAGAAAAAAGTCGAACGCTGACTCAAGTTGCCCTGACCTATTTTTTCTCTCAGTATACAAGTAATAGATTCAACTGTTCCACACGTATAATTTTTCTTCAAGTTACATATGTCCAACTTCAACTTGGTCTCATAGCATTAATTCAGTTTACTCTATTAAAATGCAGCATTGCGAGATTCGATGCCACAGGTATTCTATCACACATGCAGAATAAGCATGGAATCAGTTCTTTTCAACAGAAAAATGCTTCACAGCCCACAACCAATAAGCCTATCGGTTTCAGAAGAATAACTTCGCTTTTAGTAATTACAGCTGGCGGCTTCGTATTAGCGATAGTAATTTTATGTATCGAAAAGTTCTACTTATGGTGTAAAAAAAGTCCGTGGAAGCAGAAAAAAGTGAACTGGAAACGTATTTTAAACTTCAAACACAAATGTGGTTGAATAGTCGGTGCATAAAGATTTTACGAACATTTTCATCAACCTGTTGAGAATCTAGTTATATAATATTTAAAATAAATCATATTTCGCGCCTGACGAGAGCGCCGCCTTTCACCAAGCTGCATACTGCACTTTTGCGTGCAGCGCCATGTCTCGATCTCAGTCGTTTGCCAACCATGTAAGCACAGCTTCGTCAGCAATTTTGCAATCCCTAATTTCAATAATAATGTCTTAGTTTTGAGACCAGCGAAGTTTATTTCAATTACCAAATTTACATGCAGTCCACTCCTAAACAAACCTTATAAACGCAATGAAAAATTTACTTAGTGATGACAATTTATCCGATTCATATCTATGCACATTTTTCGAAATTCTTCGAAAATAAGCTTTTGTGCACTGAGAGAAATGGTACCTAGTCAGAGTGACTAAAAAATCAAGTTCGTCATTTCATGTACTGGAAACTACATTTTCTAGTTGCTGCGACCAGATTTCTGGTTACAGTGACTATATACAAAGTTACAGTACCTAATTTGAAGCTTCTGGTAACAGTAACTATAGGTGCACTAGTCAAAAACGTCTTTGACTAGACGAATGTCGTTCGAGCAAGTTGAGAACCT